>JAUMHR010035321.1:0-12571 GCA_032361145.1 Enteromius fasciolatus
AGATAGATAGATAGATAGATAGATAGATAGATAGATAGATAGATAGATAGATAGATAGATAGATAGATAGATATGAAAACTGTGGGTGTAGCTTCTGTGCAGGCCTGATAATAATATACATTTGACATTGACTGAAGGACTATTATTTCTACAAGCTGAATGATTGGAGGTACTTTTCAGTATTCTTCTAAATGTATATATTACACTGGCTGTAAAGCAGGGCATTAACTAAGAGCTCTCAGCTTTGGAATTTCAAACACACACACACTCTATGAAGTGGGGTTTCCCATGGACTGGCAGTGGTCCGTGTGGACTGAAGCACAGTTAGTTAGGATTGCGTGGGTGCACACCATTACTTACACTGGATGCCTTATCTCTTTATTTAAGCCCAGAGGAATTACAGAGTCAGAAAAAGCTGAGAAAGAGAAAGTGAGTGAAAGAGATATCAGATAAGAGATTTTGTATCAGAACCGGACAGAATTACTATCAATCAATCACTTTTATTTATATAGCGATTTTAAGCACATTTACAACACCAGGGCCATGTTTAAACATTCACTCCTCCACAGTGAGTCAGTTTGGAAGAAAACATGCAAGCATCATGTGATTTTTCTATTTGTTAGTTGTGCTTACAAGCGTAGACATTGCTCAGTCGGATTGCCTGTTAGTATTGCTTGCATGTGTATTAAAGATTTGGTGTGTAAGCTGTGCTGTTTGGGCTGAGGATGTGGATGAAACTTTGAATCGTGAGGCTTGTTGTGAGCTTACCTGCTGTTTTCACTTGGTGGGCAATAAAAGGCCAAAAAATCTGTTGACTTACATTAAAGCCATATCTTGAGACCAGAAGACATAGTGGTGAGCTCTTTTGACTTCAGCATCATGGTGAAAAAATCCACTCACATTTTATACTACTACTACTACTACTTCTTTAACTAGTAATAATAGAACGTTTTTATAGTTGTATTGTTTATTTTTGTATGCATCTTAGATTATGGGCTCTTACTTTCTTATTACACTTGAATAATTGTTATATATTCTACCGTCACTGATTATTAACATTTGATATTGTAAAAAGAATACAAAAAAAATTGCAAAAAAAAACATTTATATTGGATGTTATTAATGGTCTGACAGCACTGTAAAATATTAAAATATATTAATTATTATCATTATCAATCAATATCTAATAATTATATTATACTAATCTGTAAACAGAGAACATTCGCTGATGGTGGAAGCACGGCTTTTCTTCTCTTTTCTTTTCTTTTCTTTTTTTTTTCTCAGTCGGAGGCTAAATGTAATATGGTGATTGGCAGGGGAAGGAAGATGGTTTTTCAGCAGGGCAGGTATATCATCAGCTTCCTGTCAGAGAGGAAGTCCCTCGGTGTCCTGCTGTGAGCACAGATGCCTATTACCTCTCTTATGGCAGGATGTCAGGTGCAGAATGGACATTTTACACACAGAGGTGAGCTGGAAACGGCAGATCGGCCCTTTGAATGCTCAGGAAAGATGCAACAATAGAGTCCTTTATGGGAAATTCACTTTTGGAATTTGGTTGAAAGGAGTGTTGGCTTCAGTCTTTTTCTTTCTTTCTTTCTTTCACCTTCTCTTTTATACTCGGAATGCTGTGCAGACCCTCCCTGGAGGCTTTAAGGTCACTTTTGGGTTAATAAATCCACTGCTTGTCACTCAACCACATCCCTAAAACTGTCAGTCAAGCATACTCTGGCTGAACTGCAAATGTGGGCTGGAAACAATCATGTTCTAGAATTGGATAAAGCATGAAAGCTGCCTGACTTACCCCTGCCATGAGTAGAATAAGAGTAGACAGGAGTTTATGTATCATGTTATTAAAGCCATCGGCTGTGTGGGTTCAGCAGCGGAAAACCAGCAGAATTATATCAAATGCTTCCTTTATGTGTGGAAGTGAGCACTACGAAAGCAAAGTAGAAATATTCAGCTGATGTGTGGGATTTCAGTATTTATCCACCATAGAATCATTCAGATGGGGATACTTGCTGTGATTACTTTGTCTGAACCCAAATCTAGAAACTCCAATCGTTTCACTTTTAGGTTAATTTTACACTACTGCTTAAAGTTTTATTCGATTTATTTATTTTTTAAATGTCCTTTACTTATTATTTTTTTATTTATTTAATTTAATGTTATTTTAACAGTATTGGCAGTATTTATCCACTTTTAGGTTCATTTTACACTATTGCTGGAAGTTTTAATTGATTTTATTATTTAATGCAGTTTTATCTATTTATTTTAATGTAATTTAATTTAATTGTATGTAATTTAATTGTTTCATTTCTTACGGGTATATAAAAAAAAATGTAAGCTTTAACTAACTATCTTCTGTAACTAAAGTTTACTTTCAGTAGTTGTGTGTGCGTTTAGCATTTTCTCATAGACTTCTGAAGAGGAAGACATCCAGAATGAATCTGCTATTTTCACCGTGAGGAGTTACTTGACTGTACAGAGGTATTGTGCGATTATAGATGGCCCAGAAGCCTCATGGGATGGCCTTAATTCTTGTTCCTTTCATAAAGGGAATTGGCTGTCTCTACCTCGATCTGTTTGGACCAGTGACTGAGTCAGGGGAGGCGTGTTCAATACTTCATTTCAATACCTCAATACACGCTGACTTAATTTCCCAGGAGCTCGAGCGAACCAGGGGCTGGCTTTTCCAATCTCGTGCCCAGCCATGGGACGACTTCCTCGGGCCACTGCAGACACCGTCTCTGCTGCTCATCAGGTCTGGATGGGCAATTACTTTACAGTCGGACGAACACAGACACTGAGACACATGGGTCTGCCTCTGCTGAGGTGTCTGAGAACTTATCCGACTTTAATTTGTTTTCCGCACACTGTTTTAGCCATGATCAGCTATGACAGGGAAATCAGTGGATTTAAACAAGTTGGAGATGCAGAGAAAGACCTGAGGCTGAGAATGCACTCAAAGCTCTGACCGCTCGACATCATGTCGACGTTTAAATAAGTTTGTTGACGGGTTTGGCAGACATTTAGCTGACTGTCAGGGCTTCTTTGTGAGGTTGTGACCCATACCATCATGCCGATTGAAGCGCACATTTCAACTGTTTGTTTTGCTGTATTTCCAGTGCGATTTATTTTCGCTATTCAGCCCAGAAATTATGCTTCACAGCAGACAGGAACGTGATGGATCAAAAGAGTTAATGCAGATAAACTGCATTAATTACAAATCTCAGAATGACAAATGGCTGCTGTCATGTAATGAAAAATTTCAGCACGCTCAGAGTCCGGCCGCTTCATTAATGCTGTGCTATTTACAGCAGCGCTGGAAGAAAACAAAAATCTGAAAATGTACAGGCTAGACTTTTTAACACAACAAGCTACTGCTCCCCGCAAATTACACGCTGTCTGACAGGGATAAAAATGAGACAGAAAAAATGTCAAAACGTTCCTTTAATAATGTGTGTTCATGTTCTTTTCAGAAACTCTGAGAGTTATTAAACAACAGAAAGGTAAAAACAGAAGCGAGTGTGTGTGAGTCTGTACTTTCAGCTTAGAAATAAACCCTGTGCCTATGTACATAGCAAGTACAGTCAGCAAGTACAGTCATACAAACATAGTTACAAATACTTTTCATATGATTTTATATTTGAAAGACTATTTATGTATGCTTAATAAACCAATCAAAACGTATTTAGATGTATGTATATGATGTATAGAAATTATTAAAATAATGATTAAAATAAGGAAAATATGCATTTATGTAGCTTAAATTAATTAATAAATAAATGTTTATTTATCTATATTTAACCTTTATTGAATCCAAATTGTTTTATTTTATTTGTAGTAAGAATCAGTTTTTAGACTTATGGAAAACCAACAGTCAACAAGTACAATGCGTACAGTCATAAGATATAGTTACAAATACTTGGTTTACTTTACATGTGATTTATTTTTGAATAACTATTTATTTATGCTTATTGAACCAATCAAAACTAATATGTGTATGAACGAATAAGAAAATAAATAAGTTGTGAAATATGTAAGCATGTGCATGTAGCATCTGCAATAAAATGTTTGTGTTTCCGTATTTCTCAAAAGTGGGTGAATTGTCTAAACTGTAGTTCATTTCCACCATTTTTGTACTATTTACAGACATTATACTGTAGTCATATAGTTATATACTAGTTGTCTCTTGTTGGTGTTTCTATCACTTCTGCTTATGTTCTAGTTGCCAGTGCTCAGTCATATCCTTTAGTTTCCTGCATTCAGTTTTCTTGTTTGAGGTTCTTTTGGTTTGATTTACTAAATACTAAAACCATTGAGTCATTGAGACTTAATAGTATACAAGAATTAACTGATTGCACATGGTTAAATGAAGGGGTCATCTTTAGTGTGGTGTCCCTTAACTTTTACACAATTTTCACAGATTTTCAGTAAAGTCATGTATCTTTAATTATTTTTGATTTGCGTCAATTGCTTCAATATTTGCAAACTGCAAACAATCCCTATTGAGATACTTTTGGGTCCTGCTGCAATGCACATACTGTGCGACTATAATGGCAGGTCTTTGCATAAACATGTAAGCATTTATTTATTTTTTTTCATGCAGAGGTTCAGTAAAAGGACCAAAGTGACATCTGGGCTTGAAGGCGAACAGATTTCTGTGCTCTCAGGACACACACACACACACATATGCACACAGACACACGTGTACTCACACACACTGATCTCTGTCACAGGATGAATAGTAGGCGGAGAGGGCAGGTGGATTCGCACAAAGTAATGAAATGAAATGACGGTCCTCTAGAAAGAGTAGGCAAAAAAAAAAAAAAAAATATATATATATATATAGAAAAAAGAGGGCAGATTTGGGCTGGCCAGGAAATTGAAGCCATTGCAAGCAAATTGAGTTCAGGTCCTTTTGAAGGGAGAGAGCACACCAATCAATTTGGCCCCTGCCAGGCGCATGTAGACGGAGGAGGGGGTGTGTGAGCATCCGTTAACTGTGTGTGTGTGTTTGGGGGGTGGGGGGGTTACGGTAAACAGCAGACGCCAGGCGGAGGAGACGCTAGCAATCTTCACAAAACACGCACGTACATATAAACACAGCCAGAAAAAGACTCTGCTAGCATTTCCAACATTGGAATTCAACACAGCGCCTGCGTAGGTGGCTAGAAACACGAGCGCTTCCTCCAAAAAGATTCGCGGAAAGTGCTAAGTCATCGTTTGAGCGGGATGCAAACATCTGCTAAGATCAAAGCTTTCTTTTTTTTTCTGCATGGAAAGAGGAGGTGTTCTCCGAACGCTGCTTCCTGCTTATCCTGCTCTCAGTTGAGAAAAATTCTGAATTGCAAAACTGTTTCCTTTCCAATTTGTAAGTGAATTTATAACAAGTAAAATAAATAATTAATTAATGTATTTATTTAAAAAAAGTTAATTTTTTTATATTTTAATAGTTAAAACTAAATAAATACAATGCTACAAATAATAATAATAATATTAATAATAATAATGTTTTTTATCCATCAATCCACAATAATAATAATAAGAATGAGTATCTTTTTATTTAGTATTAAATATATATATATATATATATATATATGCAAACGATTTTTGCAGCAGTTAGATGAAACTGTCCTACCCTAAATTAAATTTGAAAGACTGTATCTATATATATATATTCTCAAAATTGCAAGAAAAAAAAGTCAGAATTATGAGAAGTTGCAATTACATTATTTATAAATATTTTATTTCATATTCCCCCAGTTTCACAGACAAGGCTTAAGCTAGTCCCAGACTAAATTGCATGTTTAAGCTGTCTCAAATCAAAATATCTTGCTCTGACTTATCTTAAAACATGTCAGTGTCATTGTTCTGTGTTAAGATGCACGCCTGTAATATTTTCTCTTAAGGCATTTTTGTAAAAGTTGCTTAAATATCTTATTTTAACTAATGCCTAGTCCTGGCTTAAGCTAAGCCCCGTTTGTGAAACCGGGCCATTGTGTTGTAATTAAGCTCCTCATAGGATCCTTCAAATTCAAAGTAATTTCAGAATATAAACACGCGTTTTAAACGATTTCCCAAGTTGGAATGGCACTCAACCCTACTCAGAAGGCGTTGTGCTTCCCCTTCTCCCAACCTCGTTCTTCTCGTCTTTCTGCGGCCAAGATCTCTCCTCCTCCTGCTAATTCTTGGACACTGACACAACATCTCTGCTAATTGTGGCGGTTGCTCAGCAGGGCTGTTGAGACTGAAGCAAGGGTTGACGTAGGGTGGAATCATAACCCCCAAGGCCTAATTAACTCTGTTGGTTCCCCAATTAATCCATTAAGTTGTTTTGGCTCGGCTGCAAAGCCTCAGGCAGAATTTTATATACCAATACGGCGCTGCATTAGACGCTAAGATGTTTGCAAAGGGAGCGAGATGAAGCGCGTGACATAGCATGTGATTTGCAGATCATTTCTGTGATTGCTTATCATGATGTTGTAATCGTTTTAGCTTCATGTACTATGGTTATATCAGTCGCTATTAATAAGGTGTCTAAAAATGGGAGCCGTAATGATCTAAATTTTAATCATTTTAATTAGGGACAATGCATGCAGTTCTAATTAATGCATTATATATGTATAAATAACATAATGTTTTATTATGAGCATATAGATGAGATCATGAAATGGGAAACATCATGGAATCAGAGAACGAATGAATCCAACATGCCTGTATATTAAAACTGTTTCATTGCACAGATTTCAGATTGCTTTTTATTGCATATTCATTTGATTTGGCAGAATCGAAACATTATTGTTATGTTACATGATGTTTTGGCAGGATCCACCGCATTCAGCGCAATCAGTACGAAGCCAAACTGAGATAAAGGAGGAATCGTATTGTCTTTGATGTTTCTAAATAAAAATCTGCATTAAAAAATACTGTTGTCCAAATAACCAACTGAGAGAAAGCAGCAAGGACAGCTTGTTCTCGTGTAGCTATATTATGTGTCTTATGTGGAGATCTTAAACGTTTTTTTGCTTTGTCGATCTGTCGCTTTGTCCAGGCTTTGCACAGTATTTTCATTATTATTTTTGAATAATGGAGGGCTTGGATCCAGCCGCAGAGTTCAGAAAAGTTGTGTTGCTCGTTTTACATGCGAAGAGGCAATTTACACTGGGATTTTAAAGGCACAGCATGAAAACAGCCTATTTGGTTCAGAGGGTCAGAGAGGAACAGCCATGGAAGACTAAATTATGGGTTTTGGCGCAAAAGCAAACAAACAAAACTTTGCTAACATTATAAGTGGACTGCAGGGAGAACAAAAAAAAAATTAAATATATATATATAAGTATTTGACCTCTTTAAAAGCTCCTCTGGTTCAGAACTTTTAATGATCCTAAGTTTTTTTTTTTTTTTTTTTAATAAAGTCTCTCTATCGACCTACAATCCTAAACGGACTCAAATAGCCAAAGTGACTATGATTACAGTATATGAAAGGCTAGATCTCATCTGTAGCTAAATAAATGTTTATGTATGAGGAATTTAGCATTAGGCCATTTTATATGTTTTACTCTTTTCATTATTTTCAATATATCTGTGTGCAATGGCTTAGATGGCTTGCAGAGGATCATTTGAAGCAATTGATCAATTGAGTGCGCAGACTATGCTTTCTGAGCATTTTTAAATAGAAAACCCAGCAGCTGAACACATGGAAAGAAATGTACTTTAGTCGAGTCCATTTGTGATCTGCAATTAGTATTTAGAGATTTCAGCATGTACATGTCCATTTTAAAAAGTTATTTTATTTATTTATAAAAAATAAAAAAAATCCAGTCATGATTGGCTTTCAAAGTCACTGATGCAAGAAAAAAGGTGGACATTAAATGGTTGACAGCCTCTAATTTTGGGAAGAAGTCCATTAGAGGTTTTTGTGTGTTCAAATATCAAATATTTCAACGGTAGAGTGGATTCTGTATGTGGGCTTCTTTTGACACCAACATCCAATGAACAGCTTTTTGAGGTCCTGTATAAACATATTTTAAAAGTATCTTATGCTCACCAAGTCTGTGCTTATTTGTTCAGTAAATATAGTAAAATCAATAACATTTTGCCACACTGCTATAACCGAAAATTACTTTGTTCTGTTTGGATACATTTTAGATAATTCATTGTTGTGATGTGGATTTTTTAGCATTACTCCAGCCTTCAGTGTCCAATATGCTGATTTTGTGCTGCTTGTGGAAACGGCGATACATATTTTGACAACGCAATGACGTAAATAATGTGCAACAGGTCTTTTAAAAAGCCTAATCAACTGAACTGAATTTAAACACGTCAGTGTTAATCTTGGGCTGAATCGCTGAGAGATCACTGAATCAGTTCGGATTTGACTCATGCATTCAACACTGGACCGAAAAAGTACATTTTTGTATTCTTAGTGAAAACAGTGTAGTTACACTTGAATTACGTTTTGTAGAAGTAACTTGCATTATAATGTAGTAAACATCATAATGTGTTGGAGAAAAAAAAAATAGTATTGCGTAGAAAGCGCTGACTGAGAATTCTCTATTAATTCATATGGAACAAGTGTTTGTGTGTTTCAGAGACAACAGAATGATGCTGTTCCTACATCAGCTATTTCCTGTTTGTTTTCTTGCCCTCCAGTGCTTGAAAATGAGTATAATTGCAATGCATAGAGCAATATGCTGAGTCTCTCCATCGCAGAACAGACACATGGCAACACGCAGGCGGTGGGATTGTGTCACACACTGCAGCTTTGAGGGAAATTTGCTGGCTGCTTGGCAACCAAGCAAATGGAGAAAAGCGTCTGGGCAATTTTTATTTTCCAGATGATTAGGTCCATCAGAAATTACGGTTGCTAAGATCATTGACCATAAAATTAATTACTAAGGTGGGAATCAATTGTATTTCTTATGCCGCAAAACCGATCCAAACAAGGTTTTGTTTGTGATTACCTGACGCTAGAGATGAGGAGCCGCTGATGACCTGCAATCGCTCTGTTATTTATTAGAGGTTCAGGAGCTCGTTCGTGTCAAGGAGGACACAATCTGTCACCACGGGAAGTCTGCCTACTTCCCCAGCAATCAGCAAATGGCCGGTCAGAGTGTGCCGCTTGGCTCAGGTCGGGGTAATAACATTCACGTGCCGTTTTAGAGATAATAGTAAAGTGAGTGGGTATTTACCTTGTCCTTGGAGATAGACGCTGGTTGTCCTTGGAAATGGCGGCGGAACGTCTGCTGAGTCACCAGCCGCGTTTACTCCGTTTACCGCTTCACGTGTTTTTACAGCCACATGACACTGATCACATCTGTTGCATATTAAAAAAATCTGACGTTTAGGCTGCGTTCAAATGTGGGTCTGAATACACTGGGTACACCCCAAAATGAACAAAGACATGGAGGTAAGTGATTAATGACAAAATGTTAATTTTGGGGTGGAGATATCTTTAATATTTATAAAATAAATCAAATTACTTCTATGTCCTCATTGTTATGTGGGACTCAGGTTGTTATTAAATGCATGGGAATTCCTATGTTTGAACTGCATATGAAATTATTTGCAATTAATAGGTTATTTTTTACTGCCAAGTGAAGTGCTAATTGAACATAAACAGATCAACTTTATAAAAGATTTTAGATTTTCCTTCAAAATCAGTGAAACTTTCTTTCAGAATCAGATGAAAAAATCCCCAGATGAGCCAGAAGTGAATTCAAACACAAACAGACTGTCAAAATATCTGTGTGTGGGTGTGTAAAAGTAGCCATAATAACATTGATATAGTCTGACACACCGTCATCACTGCATCTTACGGTGTTGGCAGAATAAAATACACTGCATATATTGCACACGTTCTTTTAGTGTTTCCCAGTTATCAGCTCACATAATAATCATCCGAGCATGAAGTCCTCTGCTTCTCCTGCAGTTCCCCTCACTGCATCTCGGTGGATTGGCTTGTTTTGCGTGAATGCATCGTTGCTGTACGGGCCCCGCGCATACATATGCATGCACCGTCTCCTGCACACGGGGTCTTGGGCAGCCCTGTGACGAATTTCCACTTGATCATCACGCCTCCCAGAGACGCCCGTCTGCGCATGAACTCCACTGCCTGCATAAGTCAAGTGATGTTATTTTTTCACCTGCTCTTTTAAAGCACTCAAGCCGCCCATATGACGGGATGAAATGCTGTTGTGATGGAATATTTGAATTCTGAATAATTCATTCAGTTCTGAATAAGAATAATTGATGGCACTCCATTCAGAGATCAGCTCTTAAATGCAATTTTGGGGTAAAGACTAGGAAGGTTCACCGGTTCTAATTAGTTTTAACAGTCACATGCATTTTGCTATACTTTTTTTATAGCAAATAAATATATATTTGTGCGTAAGTGGGATTTTAAACCACTTGTGTTCTGTAAATGTGGCCCATACGTTAAAATAATTACATAGTAGGAAGTACTAATCATTTGCAATGATCAATACATAAATAAATAAATAGTAAAAGTAAGCAAGAAAGAAGTGAGTGAGTGTTTGGCAAAGATTAATCATATATATATATATATATATATACTGTAAATATACACAGTACACACACACATATATTATGTACTCAAACACTTTTAATTCAGAGGCTTAATGAATAAATGAATTAAATGCTTTGAATCAAATGTGAGTTGCTTGTTTTGGATCATGAGTTTTAATTTGACTTTTGAACTGTTATAATGAAGTGATTCATATTAATATTAACGCTATTCATGTTATTAATGTATTACAACAGCAATAATATTATTAAAATAATAACTATTATTAGTATTACTATTATTAATGCTTAATTCCATTTTAAATATTTATTTAATTATTTAAAATTTACATAATATATATGCAATGTAATATGTATGTAAATAGAAATAATAAATAAATACAAACAATATATATAAAAGATCTATACATTCACTGTGATTTATTGTAAAATTACGCTCCTGGTGTGCCACCCACCCGTAAGGCCAGATAAATGCAGGGAAAAGGGACGTGAGAGAGTAACTAACGTTTGCTGTGACTGTCTATCCAAATGGGATTATGTTCAATCCCTGTAATTATAGCTCTGGAAAGGTGCACTTGGCTGTGGAAAGATAGTGGGACGCAGATTACACTTATTATACGTTACGCAGAGATGTCCACGGGCGCACTAACATGTTCACATGTGCCGATTTGCAGAGAGCTGCGCGAACACGATCCATCCATACAAATGACTCGTTCCGTTTTACCTCCCTAATAGGCTGGCAGATGTGCGAACGCCCCCCTCCCCGCTCTATCTGATGCTGGAAGCGAGGAGGAAACTGGGTAGACGGCCAGGAAAAGCAGCAGTTTGTCAATGCTAATCCTATACAACGCTCCATGAGACGGGTTGCAAATGTTCGACTGCCAATAGCAATATAATTGAGCTTTCTTTCAATCTCGGGCTCGTCAGGTTGCCACGGCTGCTCGGGTTCCCCGTGTCGCCATGGGCCCTGTGCGTCAGCCAGCGAATTAGGGTGGGAGACGCAACCCTGCTTCTCTGTAAGCAAATAGGTTTAGCACCTGGCAACACTCACTGAACACTACTGTACATTATCCCCTCATCGCTAGGGGAGACAGGCGCCTCTCTGTCTGTCCTCCACACGTGTTTTTGTCACTCTCTCTCGTAATCTCAGGCCGTCTGGGTCTGATGTGGGGTCCTGATTCGGGGCTCTGGCCGCAGAGAGTGCAGTGACATTTGGTGGAAGTGTCGTCCCAGGTGTCAGGATCCATTTTCTCCACGTTGCCCCTATTTTCCTTCCTGTGCATCTCACTCTCTCGACCTGTTCGCAGATTCAATCCATTTCCATTAGACAGCTATCTGCCTGGCCTTTTCAGGTGCTGGGTTTTGGATGGGGTGGAGTCGGTCAGGTCAGGGCATGTTCTCATGACAGGCATAACTGAGGGCCCGATCCTCAATGAAACGTGGAAGCCCTGTTCAGCCCTTACAGCACAACGCTCACTTCTGGAAATAAATACGGACTTTTTTCAATATTGACATTGATTTGGCAATCATTTTTAAACATTTTCAGACAGACCTACCGGTTCTAAGATGAATCGATAGTGATTTATGCTTGTGTAGAAGAAATCACACACAAGTAGTGTTTATTTATTTATTCTATTCTGGGTAACTGCTAAAAGTTAACAGAACCTTTGAAGTAGATTTAACTGATGGGAGTGCATGAAACACACACACACACACACGTGACATTTTTTTACCCACTTATTGATAAAGAAGGTTGAATCATCAAAATATAAACCCAGATTGTGGGAGGTAGCAGGTCAATAAAGAGTGTTTATTTATTTTTTGTATGATCCATGTTTGAATTCCTTTTGCTGTAGTTACATAGTTTGAGAAATACAGAATTGTTAGTTGCTGCATAGTTCACATAAATGACCAGACCTAATAATCATTCTCTCTAGCTCTGCTGTTCCTCCGAAATTATCAGCCGATTTGGATGTTATCACGTTTTCAGTCGTTATCAGCCCATTCATATGGGTCAGTAGGG
>JAUMHR010035436.1:0-12563 GCA_032361145.1 Enteromius fasciolatus
TCACACACACACTAGAGGATGGATACCCGACCCGAGCCCAACGGTACCCGATGGGCCAGGCCGGGTTCGGACAGATATTTAATAAGGATGCTCGGGTTTGGGTCGGGCTTGGTCACATCAGCGCGAATGTGCGTCTGTGTTATAACGGCGCTTTTTGCCCCGTGTGCGCTGATGTTCTCATCTGTTGACATTTCCGAACGCCTTCTTACAGTTGCTTAATAAAAGGGTGTTTTACACACAAAATGCATGTGTCATTAATAGGAGAAAAAAAAATAGATTATAACTGTGTCGGGCTGGGATCGGGTTTGGACATAGATATCTTAATGCCTTTCAGGATCGGGTCGGGTTCGGTTACTGTTCTGTTGGACGCAGGCCGGGCTCGGACAGAAAAATGCGGCCCGATCTGCACTCTAACACACACACACACACACACACATATATTAGTTTTTATTATTACAGCATAAAATACTAAAACAGTTTAAAAAATTGGATAAGAAAGAGTGTCTACAAAATAATGGCAACTTTGAAGAAGTTAAAATATAGTTTTCATTTTGTTTAGTCACTGCCTGGTGATGTACAAGCTTTAATTATTAGTACCTGTGGGATCTCTGAAGATGGCCTTTGCATCTGCATGTGTGTGCGTGATACTCTTCAAGACGACAGCCATATTAGGGACCTTATTCTTAGTTAGCTGCCTGAGAGCAGCCTGGAGTGAGAAAGTGATAAGTTGCAAATAACCACCAAAGAAAAACAAGAAAATAATTGAAAAGAAAAAGCATAAGTTGCAGCACAGCCCCAAAGAAAAAAGGTAATGAATCAAGTGAAGAGCTAATCAGCATTTGTCAGCCTAATGAATATTTAACACACGTGTACCATTAGCAGAGAATCGTTATGACACACTGGGCAAAACACATTAAAATTACATTATTAATCACTTTAAGGTGACTGATGACAACGGTGATTAT
This sequence comes from Enteromius fasciolatus, assembly GCA_032361145.1. NCBI lineage: Eukaryota > Metazoa > Chordata > Actinopteri > Cypriniformes > Cyprinidae > Enteromius > Enteromius fasciolatus. The sequence goes on from JAUMHR010035436.1 coordinate 966, forward strand.
GTTTGTGTTAATCATTTGTGGAGCCGAGATTCCTCATTTGTCCTGATTATAGACTTCCACTTTAAGTATAAATAATAGAAATACAAATATTTTTTTGTGAAAATCTGGATATTAACAAAGTAATCTGCAGATTAACTAAGTTCTATTCGAAGCACAAACATTTAAAGAAGCTCATTCGGGATTTCGGAGTAGCTTACCTTGCGGAGTACCATGACAACACTGTAAGAGTGAAGAAAGCAAGAGGGGTTCTTCTCATCCAATCCCATTTCACTCTTCATCACTGCCCAAGGACCCCTGCTGAACTCCTCTTCCTCGCTCACCTGAGAGCTGGAAACCTGCTGTGAAAATTGGACACCTTGTCTGATGAGTGCAACTTTGTGAGTATGTGAGAGAGAAAGTAGACCTGCAAGCAATTTCACTCAACTGTGAAACAAAAAAAAGAAAAGAAAAAAGGGAAGGATAGCACCACGTATTTTTCCCTTTTTTGTTAGAGATTGGATATTTCATAATTACTGATGCACATTTTACACTACATTTTAACACTAACCAATTTAATAACACTAATAAATATAACACTCACGTAAATTTTGTGAAGCATAAGTGTCACATAAAGCATTTGTATATGGCAAATATATAGCTAATTTTCACTTTAAAGTGGTAGTTGACCCAATAAGGGAAATACTTTAAATAATAATTTCTCTCCCTCATGTCATTTCATCTTCAGATTTTTGATGGCTGAAAGCGCTCTGAACGTGGTTTCAGTGTTGTTTTACATTCAGCAGAAAGCGCACACAATGTGCATAAGCTGGGGTACTCTTCAAAATAGTGGAGGATGGAGGAGAACTTTTATTATCTTTTTCATCACACACAAAAAGTATTCTTTTAGCTTGGACTATCTTACCGATGTCCTTGCTACATTTCTGTGGCTGATTATGCTAATATCCTTACTATCCACAGAAACGGAGCTTAGATCTTCCATCAAAAATATCTTAATTTGCGTTCCAAAGATAAAGATGAGATGTCTTACAGGTTTAGAATGACATAATGATGAATAATTAAGGTAGGGCAGGCGATTACATGAAGGACAGTGATAGTTGGCTTTGAGAACAACATCCCCATCTTCCCTTCAAATCACTCTGCAAAGCCTCGCCTCCCCTGAAACTCCAGGGAGCTCCATTTCTCATTTTTGTTTACGTTTAAGCCTTTTTAAAATCTAATATCTATATCTTATCAGCTTTTTTGGTTTAAAAAAATAAAATACATAAAAGTTCAGTTTAACACAATTCACATACATCACTTCTTAGCCGAGCAACTGCTCCATGTGCAGGTGTCTGAGGAACTGCCACAACAATGTCATCAAGATTCTGTTCACTGGCCTACAAGACACAAACCAGCAAATGAAAATAGATCAGAAACACAGTTATTCATTAGAAAGAAATGGGTATTACCAGATACAGAGTACAGAACAAGAACAAAAGGTTTTAAAAGAGAAACAGCCGTGCGGGACATTAAATAACAGTTCTGTGCAGTACTTATTTGGTTGGCATTAACAATAATAAGTTCAAATAGGGCTTGGCTGACCTGCAGTGGTAGTGCTCCGGCTGGGCCAGGAAAGCGACGTGCCTTGGCTGGCATCATGCGGCTCTGTGGTCTCTGAGGTGTCTTATTGGCTGCAGACACCAGCTGGACCAGGTGATTGGTCAGGACAGGCGTGTTCAGAGCACGAGGTGTAAATGTGCAAGAGGACTCCGTAGTGGAGGGCACAGAGTGGAAAAGAGACCCTCGGGGCTGCAGCGGGGTCCTCGGTGTTGAAGCGCCCCTGTTGCATTGAGGCGACACAAATGGAGGTCTGGGAGTCGCAGGTCTGGGGAATCGCGAGGCTGGAGTAGCGGGACCATGCATGAGATTTGCATTCCGCAAAGGGGTAGATGGATATATGGGGCCTTGGATGGTTGACACGAATGAGGTGTTGACTGGGGGCCGTGTAATTGACACTGAGGAGGTGGCGCCGAACCACCCATGAGAGGATACTTCTGGTGCTGATGGCCTCATGCGTTTAGGGGATGAAATGCTGTCCAAGGGTGCAGCTGGATTATTTTGTGGCGCAGAAACTACTTGAGGAATGCTATCCAGTTCCTCCAGATCCACATCCCAGTCATCAAAGTCATCTTGAGGAGGGAGGTCTCTCTGTTGGACTCTAAAAGATGCAGGGGGTGGAGGGTTTATTGGGTTAGAGGAAGGCTGCAGGGATGACAATGGTGCACGGAGAGAAGAAACGGAGCCAGAGATTGACTGATGGCAGGGCATGGAGAGATCTGGCAGGGAATTGATAGTACCACATGCTGGGGTACGAAGAGTCAGAACCGAACCAGAGTCAGATGCATTTTCCCCAGGGCCTAATGACAAGTTAGCAGAGCTCTTCTGTACATGTGAGGATTCAGATGATGGTGCTACAGAAGGAGCTGTAGAAGATGTTTGCTCTGGTGGACACCTCCAATCAACATCAAGCAAATCCTACAGATGAGAAATTGAATGACAAGAAAAACAAACAAAGGTGTGCGTGTTGACATTTGTAAACAGAAGGCATAACATACCTAAATATTAGTTATAGTCGGTCATGTTATTTCTAAGCACATTATAAAGTGCAAGTAAGTAAACGTAATAAAAGTTAACGTGCAAGTGTCATTACTAAAGTATACTAACAGGCTTTAAAATCTATTTCACAACTAAAAGTAGCCAAACCTCATCAAACTCCTCTTCAACGGTGAACAAGCCCTTCCATTTATTACAAGCCTACATCAACAAACCATAAACATCCTCATTAATAAATGAATAATCATTTACATAGCTGTTAGTTAACAAATTAGCTAGCTGTTTATACATAGCTTACCGTTGCTGCCATGTCTGTTCAGCTAATAAGAACAGATATACAACGCGACAAGCATCGACTGTTAACGTAAGCAACTATCAGTTGAAAGTTTTGTTCTCGTTTGATATCCAGACAAAAACCCCGCATACACATCGCGTTTTGTCCGATTTTTACACCTTCGCGCCGCCACCTTCAAACGCGTACAGCGTGCGTGACGTATGCAGGTGACGTATTTCGTTACCGCGCTCAGCAGTAGTGACGCAGCGCCATCTGCTGGCTGTGTCCACTTTGAGCTAGTAGTATACCGAGGGAAAATTGTCCCGAATTTAGCCGAGATTCTTGGTAAAGGCGAAGATATTAGTTTAATTTATACTTTGTTCTAATAGCACCTAATACTAAGCAAATGGTATCTATTTCCCACTTCACTGAGTTCAAACTGCATCTGCCTTTTGTTACAGCAAACGGCTGCAGTTAAAGCTTGATGGTTTTTACAATGAGATTTAGAAAATGAGGAGAGCGAGTCTCTCGGTAGGTATAAAATAAAAACTATACATTATGTGGATAGCAAACTATTTATGAACATTAGAGGAAATAAACATCTATAAAACTACAGAAATGACAACGCTGAGCTTTATAACCTACGTAACCATTTCAATCTGACACATCCCAAGCTAACGCTGACTACTGTATTTTAAATAAAGGCTGCAAATGCTTAGTTGAACGTTTATAAACATTAAAACAAGTTTGTCACAGTACTGAAATTACCAAGCTAAAAACTGTTATGACAAACATGATTACTAAAACTTCAATTAGACTGAAGATATTGTATAAGTTCATTCAAAACTACTACACTAAAAGATGTACTATAATATTTATAAGTTTATAAATATTTGAGTGTAAACCTGCGGTTAGTTCAAATCTGGTATTAAAGGGGACAAAGGGGGGACATCCAAAATATAAAAATATGATAAATATCCAAAAATGTAATGTCAAGGTATATGAGCAGGATGCTTATGTTAAGTGACTTGCCGACTAAATCAACTGAAAAACATTTAAAGAACAGGATTTTTTTTATTTTTTCCACAAACAATACAGAGGTGCCATATTGTTAAAACAGTTCTAGAACTTCTGGAACTGCTTCTTGGCTCCTGCAGCCTTGGTGACCTTCAGGACGTTGAACCTCACTGTCTTGCTGAGGGGTCTGCATTCTCCAACTGTAACAATGTCACCAACGGTCACGTCCCTAAACAAAGAGAACATCATTAGTAAAATTAAAGAAAGTGCTTGTAATAAACTTGCACAAATATCCAAAATAAGCTACTTGTCCCAAACATCTTGAGAGCAAAGAAACATTTTAAGCATTATCTGCTGCATCAGTGATGCCATAAGGCAATGTCGTCAGAGCCTGACAGACTTGGAAGACCATCGTGAGAAAAAACATCATTTGCAGCTCACCGCCCATTTTAAGCTCATGTTCAAATTTTAGCATCTCCTAAAAAAAAAAAAAAAAAAAGGGCACCGAAGCAGATTTTTTTTTTACCTGAAGCATGGGGAAAGGTGGACAGACATGTTCTTATGTCTCTTCTCAAAACGGTTGTACTTGCGGATGTAATGCAAGTAGTCCCGTCTGATGACAATGGTCCTCTGCATCTTCATCTTGGTCACCACACCTGGGAAAAAGAAAATGAAGCCAAATACGTTCACATACAACGTATAAGAAGGGACAGCATACAGAATCTTTGATTTCCAATAGGTCTAAGATGCACTAAAACTAGACATAGGGCAGCATCAGTGAAGCCATTTGGCATTATCCTCAAAACCCAAAGGATTCAGAAGACCATCGTGAGATAAGACATCATCTGCACCCCTAACAAAACTACAAATAGCCAGGAAGTTACATAGACTTACCAGACAGAATACGGCCTCTGATTGACACGTTTCCAGTAAAAGGGCATTTCTTATCAATATAAGTGCCAGCAATAGCCTGTGGAAGTAAAGCACAAGAACTTTAGTCATTTGAACACAACTGAGATTACACAATGGTAGCATTTTCAACTGCATCAGCATTGCCAAAGGCAGTATCCTCAGAGCTCTCTTGGAGTCTAGGAAGACCATCGTGAGAAAAGACATCATCTGCAAAGTAAAACTACACTTGAAAGCAAACACAAGCTCACCTCTCTGGGGGTTTTGAAGCCCAAGCCAACGTTTCGGTGATAACGTGGGAGCTTCTCTTTGCCACTACCTTCAACAGCCAGAACCCGCTTCTTGTTCTGGAAGACGGTGGGCTGCTTCTGATAAGCCCTCTCGTTCTGAAACACCACCACAAGCACAGAGTCAGTTAATTTCCTTACAAACTAATGTGCAAGAACAACATTCATATATAATTCAAAACCAAAAGTCTTAAGGTTTCCATTGGACGTTCTGGACTATTAGTATATTAGTACACCTAGAAACCCGAAGAGTTTTCAGAGGCAAGGGTTTTCTCGTTTAAAACGCCATTTCATTTTTTTTATGCTGCATCAGTAAAGCCAAAAGGCAGTGTCGTCAAAGCCTAACAGACTTGGAAGACCATCGTGAGAAAAAACATCATTTGCAGCTTCATGCTCATTAAAAGCACGTGTATAAATCCACAAATAAATGGTGTACAAACGTTACAAATAACGACATAAACGGACTCTTTAGAATAGGAAGGCTACTCCTCCTGGATAACATCCATGTGCTATGACAAATTCAGTTATTTTACCACTTAAGACAGATTTAGCTAACGTTGTTTATATCATAACTTAAAAAGGTAATAAAAAAAACAGCTGCATGTTTAAGAAGTCACTTTTAGCAAGTGGGGTAAGGCAAGGCCGCTCGCCTTCCCGTTCGTCAACGCTTCCTACCCGTTAACTGGAGACGAAAAACATATATTCTACTCTCCAGGATGATCCATTTCGCCACGATTGCATCCATTGTGGTTTCTTTGTCGTCTATCTACCAGAATATGTAGCTTTGCGCTTAAGTTAAACGACACAACAAACGCGTTTTCACGACCACGCCGTTCAGAGTCCCATACCTGTGTGTCCGCCATCTTCGCCAGCCGAGTCGTAAAGAGGACTACACATGCGCGAGACAGACGGAAGAGCGGCTTCCGCGGACGTGACGACACACTGTGGGTGGGGCTGAGAGAACAGTTTGTTCTTGATTTCAACTATAAAGTTTGTCAGAGGCCTGTAATCCGTGCTTTTTTTTATTATTATTTACATTTAAACAACTTAAACATTGAAATCGCTGTAACGACACGTGTGCGTTATGTGGTTGGGTATCGTCTAATTGCGGCGTTGAGAAGGTATTGAATTCTTTAATTTCTCATACTTTTTAGCAGTGTTGGGAAGTAACTAGTTACATGTAATTAAGTACAAATAATTGTAATCGGTTAAAGTTACTGAGAATATTTTTTTTAATTAAATTACAGTTAATTATGTAACTGTTAACGATTACAAAGGGGGTTAATTTTTTACACACGCCCATATACATATTTATTTGATTTCTTTCATAAATTGTAATGACTGCTCTAAAATTTGAGACGCCAATGTTTCAGGTGTTTAGTTTATTAGCGTTTATGTTATATTCTTTATTTTTTTAAGACAGTTTTTTTCCAGGTCATTATTAGATACCAGTGTTTCCTGTTATAACTATGCAAAGATATTATTTCAAAAACAGTATTACCATGGCTACTGAATTATTTCTTGGTATGATTTTTAAATCTGTATATAACCTCAGAATCATCTGAAAGTAAATCTGATTTTTGTGCTTTTAAATTGAAGTCATGAAGGATTTAGAAAGTGACGGCTATTAGTCTATAACGCTACTGTTAGGTCAACCCTGCTTGGTTTACATGTCTGAAAATGATAAACAGTTAAAAACATTAGAAATGTAGAAAACAAAAAAATCTTAAATAAAATCAGTAGCATTACTCTGATGAACACAGCTATATTTTAGTTAGGGTAACTTGTAAACTGTAACCTAAAGTGATTTTTCAAAGTAGCCTTCCCAACACTGTTTTTTAACGTGATGTAAAAAATAATAATAATAATAATAATAAAAAAAAAAACATGTAAGGTTCAGTTTTATTGTAAATTTCATAACTTATGTTTGGGCATAATTTAAATTCAGTAAAAGTATGCTGAAAGAAACATTAAATGCAATCTTTAATGTGATTCTTTTAACTTTTTGTTTGTTTTTTTAAATCTAATATAAAATATTGTATGTGTGTGTTTTATGTGACAACCTAATGATTTTATTGATTGATAGAGTAATATAAAGACAATACTGAGCTCATACTCGAAGAGGAAACGCTTAAGTTATATTCTGAAGCCCAAACTGAGTTAAATACGATGCTAGCTTGTAATATAAACGATGAAATCTTTATAATATGTCAATAATGTTTCCTCTAAATTCTTATTATTATTTAAAGCGTGCCGCATCAGAATTGTGAGCGACTTCCTTCCTGTCCAAAATATTGACGTCACGCAGCGGAAGAGTTTTCACTTATTTTCGTGCTAATATGGCAGCGCCGTCGGGCGGAGGCGATACGGGTAAGTGCCGCTTTCATGTTCAAATGATGGTTTTCGCCTGTTTTCCTGACTCGTAACTCAGATGCCCGACAGAGCACATAGACCGACGCTCTCATGCGTGTTAGAATAGTATTTATCATGTAAACTGGGAGTTTGCTCAGTGGCGTTCACTGTCACAACACCGCTGCCTGTCTGAGACATGTCTGTACACATACCGAACACCGGACGATCCGGCGCTCACAGCTACATTGATTAACGAGAATGACACGAGCTAAACGAACAAACCGCTGTTCTCTTTGGCTGTATCCCGCGGTGAGCCGTTTACCCAGACAACAGTTTTGTCCGTCACGCGCGTTCCAGAAGAATTTATGATCATCACATGCGCGTTCCAAACGCTCGGTTTGTTCAGAACGCGCCTGTGCTGCCTAAAATCGCGGTCTTGGTAGGCAGCACGCTATTTTTGAGACACAGCCTCTGTGCATTTGTGTTGGCTGTACTCTCGTGCCCCGATACCGCGATGTTGTTTATTTCCAGAAGAGGTGACATCATCGTTTCAGTGCTGGGGGGGGGAGGGCTATAGCTGGCCGTTTAACGTACAGGTATCGGGATGGGTTGCTGTCGATTTAAAGATATAGCTAACAAATATTAGATATAGCTAACAAATTCATCTTTGTTGCTTAATCATATGTTATTCCAAACCGGCATCACTGTCTTTGTTTTGTGGGACACTAAAATAACGTTAGATGTTAGGCATCAGTCGCTATTCACTTCCATTGCGTCATCTTCCATAAAATGAACGTGAATGGTCAGCAAAGCTGTCATTTTGAACCAGCTAATCTTACTAGGCATGTCCGAAACTTCCAGGCAGGCGTGTTGAGGCGAGTTGGAGTAAACTCCGTCACTCTGCCCTCCATGATTGTTTGGACACCGCTGTATTATGGGGCCAGGTGTGGGTAGTATGACTGAAATTTTTTATTTGAAACAAGTCAGTAATTTTATTGCACAAATATATACATGCATATACGTATGTGGTTACATTTCTGTTGTAATTTTAAATACTATTGACGTATCACCATTATTGATACAGGCATTTATTGAAGTAAACAATTAAATAGGAATAAAATAAGATCAAATAGATCAACGATAGGAGATAGAAATACAATAAAACAAAGACATAATTGAAATAAAGGTAGGTTAGTCTTTACTATAGTGTAGAAATTGAATGAAGTATCAGTCAAAATGTTTATATTCACTCAAGATCGCTGTGCTTGCATGAATACTTTCTAAGACAGTGGTTTTACATTTTGGTGAAATTAACAAATACCAAAAGCAATCACTTTGACCCTAACGGCACCATCACAGAAACAATATTTGTACAGCGTTTACAGAACACATCCATCTATAGAAAGGTTGCATGTGCATGGATGACCCTAAATGACAAAAGCTCATAAAATTTAGAGAATATTTCAACTAGTGTTTCATGCGATTTAAATACGTGTCGAATAAGTTGAATCTGTTCTAAATACTTGAATAACAGACTTGATATGAATTTTGCTTCCAAGCTGCATGCTTTGATTTCTAGGTGTGCGACACAGCCTGTGTGTAATTGTGTTTGTGTCAAGTGAAGATTTGAAGTCTTTTGTTTTATTTGAATATTTAAATATGTGAACTTCTACTTAAAATGCATTGTCTAAAGCATACTCGAGGGACTTAGCTTGCGCGAGTCTCTTTCTCATGCATATTAGTTTCTTTACATCAACTTTACCCAACAGGAAACTGAAACCAAATGTGTGCTGAATTATACATACACTGCTGAGTCATGTCTCAAACAATATGGATTCCACCGTCAGACGCTTATCTGTTTTTTAAGATCACGATGATGTTAAACGTGTGTGTTATGACACTTGTACGTTTGTTTTTTGAAATATATGCTGCGTATATTTTAAATACTTTTCGTTTACTCTGAGTATCCTGGTTCTTTTATTGTTTTTAATTATTGTTATTGTTTCTAATATTTGAAGGCAACGTCAATGACCAGATCATTTCCTTGGGATCTGCTCTTCTCAGTAAGTGAGTATCGTCTAATCTCTTCTTCACATGTTCTCTGTGTTTGTTTTTGCTCTTTACCACTGTCATCTTGTCCCTTCTCTCGCAGCTTCATCTATGAGCGAGTTCGGCGTCATGGCAACAGCGAAGCTGAATTAACCCGAAGTCAGCTGGATGATGTTGAGCTGTGCGACCCCAGCCATAAACGCCTTGCGTTGTGTTTGCAGCAGATTGGAGATGATCTAGACGGAAATATGCAGCTGCAAAGGTAATTTAGCTGAAGACATCTCAGCTCTATGTACAGAGCCTCCTGCTGTGCTCAGAGATGGCCACTGGGTGGCAATGTGCTGCAGCTAATCCAGACCTCTCCATTGTCATTTTGATTTAGTATGCTAAATGATTCCACTCTTCAACCAACCCAAGAAGTGTTCATGAAAGTGGCCCGTGAGATCTTCTCTGATGGGAAGTTCAACTGGGGTAGAGTGGTAGCACTTTTCTACTTTGCGTGTCGGCTTGTCATCAAGGTAAAGACCTATACATAAGCACAATCTCAAGTGGAAATGCGTTGTTTTGATATTTTAAATATTTGTCTTTCTCATAATTGTACTCCTAGGCTATTGTAACCAGGATTCCTGACATCATCAGGACCATCATAAGCTGGACTATGTCCTACATTCAGGAGCACGTTATTAACTGGATCAGGGAACAGGGTGGATGGGTAAGTCTTGACAGTGACTTCCTTAAAATCATGTGAAACATCGGGTTACGATGTGTTATTTTGTAGCACAGGCCACAATGACCTCTACCAAATCCACTGACACCATGATAAACAAAACAACAAAAACATGTACTTTCTGTAATGTGAGGTAGAAGTTCATCTTTAGATCACAATGTAAGATATTTTAGATGAAAACCTAAAATAAAAAAAAAGGCCTGTGACTGTCCCACTGACTGCCGTACAATTGTCTATCTGCCATCACCATAACGTTATGAAGCGACAAAAATACTTGTTTTATGGATATAAACAAAACTAACTACTTTATTCAACAATTCAGCACTGTTACGTCACCGTAGCATCGTCCCCGGCAGAGGGACCACCAATGGGACAGTCCCAGCCTCTCGGTTTTCATCTGAAATATATTAAATTGTTTGCTGAAGATGAACAAAGCTTTTATGGGTTTGGAATGACATGGGGTTAAGTGATTAATGACACAGTGTTAATTTTGGGGCGGAGGAACCCTTTAAATTGATTGAAAGCAACAGTAAAGACATTTATAATGTTAATAAAAAGAATACATTTTAAGTAAATGCTGTTCTTCTTTCTATTCATCAAAGGATTTGGTTGTATTGTTTGTCTATGCAGTTTTTGACTAATATTTATTTCGGTGTAATAATCATGTCAGCAAGAAATTCAATTTCTAAATAAAGAATACATGGTTTATGTGTAAAAAAAAACAAAAAAAAAAACATTGAAATATATTCATGTCTTTTTAAAATAACAACTAATGGGTGCACATTAACATCAATCCGGGATTTCTTTTCTACCACATATCTTGTTAAGAAATTTTTAAACCATATGAATAAATATATAAAGCATTTTATTTATTTTATCCTGGGAAATTACCCCAGGATACCCCATGCCTATAACTATTCATTCAGACAAATACATTTCTTTGCTCATCCAAGTTTTAAAATGGCAGTGAATTGAGGTCAGGATTTGACGGCCAAAAAATCCATCCATTATAAAAAGTGCTCCACATGACTCCAAGGGGTTAACAAAGAAAGAATATTATTTTTAACTTTATAAACCGTAATCTCTTTTTTTTTTCTCGCTTTTAATTTTTGGCTGAACTGTCCTATTAAATCATTTTGTTATTTTATGGCGCTTTTCCACTACACAGTACCAGCTCGGCTCGACTCGACTCGACTCTGCTCTGTTTGGTTTTCCACTGTGTAAAAGTAGTACCTGTACCGGCTTCCAGGTACTTTTTTTTTTGTACCACCTCCGGCGAGGTTCCAAGCGAGCTGAGGCGATACTAAAACGTGGCGTGAAAACACAGCAGACTGCTGATTGGTCAGAGAGAATCGTCACTATTCACTGCGTCATCATTGCACGCGCCAGCA
>JAUMHR010035455.1:0-12561 GCA_032361145.1 Enteromius fasciolatus
TATACATAAATTTGTGATTTGTGGTTTTATATAGTTATAAGCAAAACATCAAATTAAAGAAGCGTTTAGTTTTTATCAGATTAATCGAAAAAATAATCGCCCAACTAATCGATTATCAAAATAATCGTTAGTTGCAGCCCTAGTATCATGACCCAAGTATCAACACAGAATGGTGATGAAGAGACATAGATGATTCCCAGTTCAACTGAGCTCTAGATGAAGGATCAAGTGGGTCAGGGAGTCACTACTACACAATGAACAATTGGTCAAATGAGAGGTTTAAAAAAAAATAAAATAAAAATAAGATTGGAGCCAAAAATGGCAGGCACAATCACATGACACAGATCACAGGCAGCTGATTGGTGCATTACCCTGTCAGGTGATAGGTTGGAGATGCAGCAAGCAGAGAGTGGGTGGTCCACACCACAAACGAGTGCTGGTGGCTGCCAAAAACAACGAGAGATATAGCGTCACTAAATAAACGCACATTCCCAGAAAACATGCAAACACACACACAGCATGAAGCGTACGTGACACACAAATGACAAGTGTCAGTCGACAAACTCAAGAACAGGACAGACAGAGAGCGAGAAATCACGAGGGTATTCATTCAATTAAGCAGTTTAGATTAATCTGAGCTTCTCAATTACTGACAAATTAAATGATGATTGTAGTGAAGCAAATCGGCTTGATGATGATAACTTGACACGAAATGGCAAAGCATAACACACACACCTGACTCTGCAGATGAGATTGAGACATGATACGACACGACAAAGACACGCACAAACCTTTATCCACTAAAGAAAGGTGGGTTTAATGATCTAGCAACTGAAGTCACAATACGCACCAACCATCCACAACATGTGATGGAGAAAGACAATGAGAGATGTTTAGTGAAGAGGGGAGAGAATGAGATAAAAGCGATAATGCAGACAGAGTAAAAGAGAGAGAGAGAGAGAGAGAGAACAAGGGCAAGCAAAAGAGCATTAGCTTAACAGCATTCTTTAATAATTCTGTATTATGGAGAACAGTAAGAACGGAGCTGAATGAGACAGGTGAACAGCTGGCCTGTCACACACACACACACACACACACACAGACACAGACCTCGACATATTCCGCTTTGATTAACCAACATCCTTTTCAACTCTCCTGGACCAGATCCCTGCCTGTTAATTAGGATTTGAGCGCACAAACACACTTCTGCAAATCAGTTCAGTCACCCTGGGCATTCACTCCTTAGAGAGAAGAATTAGAAACCCACCTGAGGTCTGTCTGATAATGACACATCAAACATTAGCAAATAGGTGAAAAGAGAGCGATATGATTGCTTTGATATTATAAAACGTGTTTTTGCAGCTAAATATATCTGGCATTCTGTTGTGTCCTTTCTAGACCGTTCTTCCTAAAAAGACATTATAGTGAAGGACGAGTTTAAATCTAGGACAAAAAGCTTGAGGGAGGAACGCATACCTGCTGTTAGAGGAAGAGCAGATTCAAGACTTTAAGTTTTGATGTTCAAACTGGAGCAATGCTAGATCAAGGTGTTGATTTTGTCGATTAAAGAAAAGGAACCGCTTAATCTCTTTCGACTGCATCCATGTCATGCTGTCAGTTACCTCAGGATATCATGTCAGCTCTCCCCTCAAGTAAACAAAACAGGAAACACAGTAATGCACTTACAATGGAAGCCTTTTATTCTGAGCAAGGGTGCATTTTTATGCTCAAATACAATTTAAACAACACTTTTCTTTTTAAAACTGAACTTATTCCTGTGACGGCAAAGTTAAATTTACTCCAGTCTTCAGTGGTCATTATCCTGAAGTAATCATTTTAAAATGTTGATTTGGTCCATTTTTGTAACAGTTGCACTGTTTATTAATGTTTTGAAACTGTGATAATTTTTTAGTATTCTTTGAATATTTTTTATACAATGAAAATGCATTTACTGTCACTTTTGGTCAATGTAATTGATGTTTGATCAATTTAAAGCTGAATTGTCTCTACCTTTCTGTGAACGAACATCTGAGTACACGTTACTGATGTAATTTTGTCGATGAATAACGTGACTAATGTGCCACTCAATATTTTAATCATCAAGTGTAGGAGCGTGTGTGTGGCTTCACACTACTGGTGTGAAAGTGCATGTAGGACTCATTTGTAGGCAGAAATGTGGGAACAATCGTTTTTGTTTTAATGCATATTGAAATTCCAGAAAAATCCTCCTGATTTCATGCCAGGGTTTGCATGACTCATATGGCGACTCAGTTTTGTTCGGTGACACACAAAAACAGATTTATCCCCCATATAATGAGGAGATTGGAGTGTTGATTGAAAGGGTAAGGATACAAAGACAGCTGACTGTGATGAAGAGCTCAGATACTGACAGATTAAGCAGGAAACAATGAGATCAAACGAGCACATCAGGCTACAAGAGAGACAATTCTGTTCAAAATTGGGGAGGAAAAAAAATAAAGTCCAAATGATACACATGAAGAGGATGGTGCTACAGCAAAATATGAAAATTGTAAATGTCATGAAAAAAAAATTTTACAAAATAAGTGATCTTCATCATAAGTTTAAGGCTAATTATCCATAGTACAGAAAAATGTGATATGATGCAATTTATTTTATCAATACCAAACTGAATTGAGAAATGTATGTAAATTAAAGCACACTGATGTTTTTTTGCCATAAAATGATTAGTTAAAAAAAAATAAAAATGCATCCTTGCTTAAATGAAATCTCTTTGTATTGCTTTTTAACAAATATATCTGATGAATTTTCCTAATATTCTATTCAAGGATAATTTTCAATCAGAATTGAGGAATCTAATGTAAATAAATAGAAGTACTGCAATATTGCTTTTTTTGCCATATGAATTATTTATATAATTAAAAGGAAAAAATGCCTTAAGTAAAACATTCATTAATATAAATATGAATTAATATATATGCGCTAATATATAAATCAGCTCAATATTAACGTTTTATGGAAAATTTCTGACACCTGATGACAGAACGGTTAGGTTGATTTCAGATCAGTGTAAACACAGCTGAAGTCGCAGTTACTAAATAGTACCATACAGCACAAATGTCATGCAATAAACAAAAACAACCTAACAATGCATCCAAGTGGGAAAAACTGAGATCCCTGTGGCTTAACATTTTTCACTTAATTTTCCAATCTATAAACAAGCCTCTCAACATCTGCCATTTTACATTGTGCATAAAGGCCCCATTTGGATGAGTGTGCGCTGAAGTGTACCCAGAGCATTTGTTTGTGCTTGCGTTTCCACTCCTATAATGTTACATAGATTGTGTAAGACAAACCAGCAACATCCATCTCTTTGCATCTTTTTAAAATTAGCGTCTGTTATCAAACTGGGTTGACAGATCTTTGATTCAAACACGTGATTATATGATGCTTATTACAGTAGAACTTTAGAGTATCCACTCTGGACTTGACCAAGCGCTTCTCACCATTTCTTCATCAATGTGACTTAAACATGAATCTGTAACACTTCATTATTTATTTATTAAATTTTTTTATGAAAAAAAAAAAAAAAAAAAAAAAAAAAAAAAAGCATATTATTTGCAAAACGACTCTGCATTTGCGGCACCGCTTTGGTAAACATGAGGCTCGACTCAGTGGAGAACATGTGGTGCTGTTTTTATGTCATCACGTGACCACTCAGGGACATCCAGCTGCTGCAATTATGAATTGTTCCGACCTTAAACTGGGTTCAAAGGATCTGTTCTTTATTTTTTATCAGCCATCTGCTGCAGAAGTTCTGCATCTGTTTTACAGTCAGAATCAGAAATGGTCATTATTCAGTTTTTGTGAAGCTTGGTGAATTATGGATTTATAAATATTACAACAAATAAACAGACTGGGAAGATGGGAGAAAATATCAGAATTACTGTATTTACACATAACATTTGAAAACACTACTCAAAAACACAACGATAACTGAACTTTAAAAAGAGCTCACACAATAAACTAAAGCTAAAAAGAAGCAGGTATTGAAAGCTTTTTTCATTTTTTCCTGCTTCATATTTTCACTACATTTTCATTCCATTTACACTGCTATTCACCTTCATATATTTTTCTTCTTACTAAACAACCTCAATCTTCACATAACCTAGGCCATTCCTCTATCCATCTCCAATCTCAATCTTTTTATTATTCAATCTCTCCTCACCTTTTTTCTTTCCCGCCTCTTCCTCTTTCCAACCCTCTTCTTCAGCCTCCTCCCTCCTTTGCATTTTCTCTTTCATGCATTGATTAAACCATTGTATGTAAATAAATAAAGATGGATACATACAAAAAGAATGATAGTATAGGTCCGAAAGTGAAAATGTGACAAATCAGCTGCCTTCCCTCTTCCGCCAGGTTAATGTCAGAGGAAGTGTAGACTCATTACACGATGAATATGGTTTTGAAACTATGTATGGTGTGCATGTCACATTAATTGATTTTTTTGGATGCTGCTCAGAGGGTGCAGTAAAGGTGTTGGGAGTACAACTACCTTAAGAAGTCATAAGGAAAAGGAACGGTCTCCTGACTGGCAAGAACATAAGTGACTTTTACCAAACTACACACTGCTGTAGAACTGACTTATTCAATATAATCCAATTAATATAAAATCACATGCAGTGCCCAAAATTAACACTTACCAAGTGCCAAATGAAAGTAAAAATTGGCTTTGGGATTGGGAGTTACTCATTAGTTGGCTGGTAGCTTTATTAAGAACTGCATGGTCCAGATTGAACTTTATCTCACTGGCCAATAGCAGGAAAACTGTGTGCTATAACCATGACCTAATAGTTACAAAACAGGATATTTCTCAAATCCCTCTATGCTAATTGTGCGTTCACACCTGAAAATATCTCGCTATTCGCGTGTAGTTGGGCGCTTGAACATTTCGCTTGAACATTTACACCGGTTTCACACTGCACGCATCAGCAGGGCGCAAGTAGCGTGTATTTCTTTTTTTCGGCACCCATGTTAACGGATGAGAGCGGCAGTGCTGCGCTCATTTCGGTGCTGAGTCTAATTTTGCTGCGCCGTTTACGCTGAATTAAAGTGACAGTGCATTGATCTTCATCTAAACTGACCCTATTAATATGAAAAGTAACACATTTTACCATAAAATCGTGTAATTGATTTGCTTCTAAATCTGCTAATAAATCTAGCATCTGCATGCAAGCCTTCTGTTAATTATATTCTGCCTTCTGATAATTTTTCCTGACAAGCTCTGATATTTTTTCATATACACACACATTAAAATGTTTGCTCAGGTTTATTGTGTAAACTATAATATAGACAGTCTCTTAAAGTATGCTGGAAAAGACATAAATCAAAGTATACAGTGTTCGGAGAGACAGAAAGATGCTTGTCTATAGCTTACTTCAGTACAAGCTGCGCGTGACAAACACTGCCAGTATGAAAACACAATCGGCGCACGCTGCTTATGCATGCAGTTTAGCGCACCACAATTTGCGTGCAGCAGGATGTCTAATTGCGTCTTTGCAATGACTTAATGTAAATCACTTGCGCTTAACACTTCGTTCGTGTGTGTGTATATATATATATATATATATATATATATATATATATATATGACACTGTTATTATTGTTCTTCAATAAAATACACACACCCCATATTGACAGAAAAACACAGAATTGTTGACACCGTTGCAAATTTATTAAAAAAAGGAAAACTGCGTGGACCCATGTATTCAGACCCTTTGCTCAGTATTTAGAAGAAGCTCTTCAGGCAGTTCCTTTGACCTCATGATTCTTATTTGCTCTGACATGCATTGTGAGCTGTAAGGTATTATATAGACAGGTGTGTGGCTTCCTAATCAAGTCCAATCAGTATAATCAAACACAGCTGGACTCAAATGAAGGTGTAGAACCATCTCAGGGATGATCAGAAGACATGGACAGTACCCGAGTTAAAAATATGAGTGTCACAGCAAAGGGACTGAATCCTTAGGACCATGTGATATTTCAGTTTTGATAAATCTGCAAAAATGTCAAATGGCAAAATGTCATTCTGTGTTTTTCGATCGATAGAACTATACACAGCAGTTTGAGTGTCCTTAAACATTTTATCACAAAATTGAATTTTCTTTTTTTTTTTTTTTTTTTGAACAGTACTGATTCCCTTTATTTAATTAAAAGCAGATGTTTTAACAACTGACATGGACATTTTAACAACTGTGAAAACCAAAAATAAAAGAAAAAAAATATTTGATATGAAACATGCTAGGAAAATGTGTACTAAATACATTTATCATTCAGGTCTCCATTCAATCCTGCAGTTAAGTGTGGAAGAAACTGATCTTCAATGTCATATTTAATTATATTTGAAATGGCTTTTATCTTGAAAAGAAACGAGCATTAACCCAGATGTAAAACAAGCTAGAGAAAACAGCTGGTGGCCTGATCCAAACTGAATTTTGACTGAAAATGCACAAAAAAAAAACCCATAATTAATAAAGCAGCCTTCTCTCAATCTGAAGTCGGATACATCGCACGCTTTCATCTGAGATCACAAGGTAGAAATGAAAAGCTGAAACAGACAGAATTCAGCGTGAAAGGTGAATGTGAAAAGGACGAACTGCTGTCTGTTCCTGTCGACATTTCTGCGAGTTTGACACCGTCTTCACAGGATACTGAAGCACATGAGACAAATGCTGGCAGCAAAACAAACACACCCTGAATTTCCTGGACGACCTGACACCAAAGATTTAACGTTAAACTTTCTTCATCATAATGTGTACCAAGGTCAAGGACAAGGTCCTTTTAGCAGCAGATGAGCAGGACTTTAGATCTGTCATGACAGTCTACCGTCTTCACCTGTGACAACACAAACACACACCCCTGCGTGCGTCATTCTCTTACCCCCTGCGGCAGAAGCTCTCTGGCTGTCACTCCTCATCACTCTTTTAAGCTGAAGCCCAAGAATCCTTCAAGTCACAAATATAAGAAAGCTCTTTTTTTCTTGAATGCACCTTAAGACAGTGTGTTTGGGTGTTGTGGTGACGTATGCTCGTTCATACATTGTCCACTTAAATCGTTTGCAATGTATTGTGCAAGTATTTTACTACATATGGACACCTCTCCCTTGCCCTACCGAGCATGAAATCCTCACTACAGGCAGTGAGTATATTTAGAGGTGAGGTAACACTTCAGGAGTACACTGAACTAAATGAATCCTCACCTCTTTAACATTATTATAGTCCTATATGAAAAAAAAAAAAC
This sequence comes from Enteromius fasciolatus, assembly GCA_032361145.1. Taxonomy (NCBI): domain Eukaryota; kingdom Metazoa; phylum Chordata; class Actinopteri; order Cypriniformes; family Cyprinidae; genus Enteromius; species Enteromius fasciolatus. The sequence continues at coordinate 7,280 of JAUMHR010035455.1, forward strand.
ATGCATTAGTCAAAATATTGTCAGAAAATCTAAACTCTTAAACACACAGCGCATATTTATCAAATTAAACCTCAGTCTTTGCAATTCGATAAAACACACAAAGCCGGTTTAATTTTAATTAATCTTGCAGCCATAATTCATGCCCGCACCAGTTAATGATAATGTGTATTAAAAGTGTACACTACAGTTATGTCATCTGCCGATTTAAATGCTCAGGCTCATCACGTTGTGTGGATTCTTACTGGATGTCAATGTAGCATTGTTCATCAGGTGCAAAGGCCTTCCTATGACATTGTTCCTCCTTGTCATTACAGTTGTGGTGCGGACTTCTGTATTCTCTTGTAATAAAACAATTATTGAAACCTCACAGTTCATCCTCTGCGTGAATGTCCAAACTCTCACAAGTACCATTTGATTTTAGCAGCTGTTGTTTAATATTTTCTGTCTCAACACACAAAAAGAGAGTGATTCATGTGTCCGAGCGCCATCTCTCCACCCATTAAGAACTACATAGACCACAGCTCACCCTGTAATCACACACAACACACAGCCAAAGCAGTAAAAATAGACTTTGTTTTTACTGGGCAAGGTTTGACTGGGAGGGGCGACAGCAGGGTCGGGAACTCAACACTGTAATCCACAACCCCAAACATTAAATCTGAGAAGATTCAGACACATATACATAAACAGTTTATTGATTCTCAAAGGGAAACTTAAAAGGACTGCATAATAGAGCTACTGCTAGAAAGACTAAGAAAAACTAAAATACTTACAGACAGAAGAAAGAAACTATTATCAAAACATAAGAGACAAGAAAAGGATTTTCTCTGACCTAGCCTTTATATTGAGTTGAACTGAACTAGCAAAGCCACTTTCAAACGAAGACAGATATAGCCTATGATTAACAAAACAGACCAGCATTTCAAACTCTCGTTTCGCAGTTAACTCTCAAAGTGCTCCTGCAAACAGCTAGTCACCGTTTCAACTTTGCGGCAAAGGAAAATTACGATCTATAATGAATACAAAGAGATAAATTGCGGTACGGTCTAATGTACAGACCAAAAAATTAGAACTGGACAGATATTCAAAACTACCAAAGAAACTACAGAGAAACAATAAATGCATTAAACTATGCATTACAATTATAGCAAATCAATAAGTCATATACATGAAACACATCAAATAATAAACAAAACACATTAAACTAAAAATTCATTTGTTTCATCTGACCAGGGGAGAACTGACCCCCAAAGTGTGTTTGGTTTCTCCCAAGGTTTTTTTCTCCATTTCTGTCACAGATAGAGTTTTGGTTTCCTTGCTGCTGTCACCCCTGGCTTGCTTAGTTGGGGACACTTAATTTCTAGTGATTATACTTGATTTGATTGCACAGATACCATTTAAACTAAACTGAGACAATGACTTTTCTGAATTCAATAAAGAAATGTCTTTACTTGAAAATTGTTTAATCTTGTCATTATACATTACTGACTCTCTATTCTCCAATTTGATATTGTGAAGTGCTTTGACACAATCTTTATTGTTAAACACGCTATTTAAATAAAGGTAACTAAACTATAGCCATATGGACATTTATTTGGCAGCGAGTACAAAATATCTTCCCTTGAACCAGTCACATCTAGTTTTTTGATCGCAACATTGGAAGCATGCATTTTCAGCAGCAGCTTTGAAACGATGTCCAATGTGAATTTGTGCATTTAAATCAATACTACAATACATTTTTACATTCATTTATGATATAATATATAATAATTTTGAACATAATATCCATCATAACGCCTTTACTTGCATGGATGTTGACAACACATTTTATATTAGTAGGCTATGTCTCACTAAAATGGCTTGATGATGCACTGGTTGGAAGTTGCTTCGAAAAAAATCCCCACAAATTAAGACAACATAGGATATAAAATGGGATTTGATAATTATCCTAAAAGGTTTTCTTTATGGGTTCGTTTCAATGAAGCATTGATGTAGGATATATTACTCCAGCGCGCACTGATCCACAGAAGATCATGTTAAAAGACACGCAGCTGCTTTCCTAGTAACTGTTACACATTAGAAGTTAGTTGTGCACTGGTGTATAAGCCGTGCCGAGCGGAAGCGCTAGCGGTCATGTTCCGTGTATCATCCAGCATCCGTGCTGCATCCTCCAGCAGCCCACCGGGCCCCCACCCACCACCACAACAACACTAGCGCTCCAATCCAGAGCGCACGACACGCCAGGACAAAAGATTGCTTCCCCGGCTGTTATCGCGGCCCGGTGCTTACTAGATCTCATAAACAAAGCTGTAAGGGAGAGTAGAGAAAGCACTGTGGATTCAGAGATCTAGGCGTTTCGCGGAAACATGCTAAACGTTATAAAATGGGTCTCAAGACCTCGTTCACAATTAGGTTACAGAGAAACGAAGGGAGGCGACACCGACCCCGAAACAAGCAGCACAGCAGCAACATCCTTAATGAACGAGTAAAGATGGGATATAAACACACTCGCGCGCTCTCAGTTACTGAGGGTCACATTTTAAAACACACAAGCACTCACTTCGACGCGTTGATATTAAAGCTACTTACATGTATGCTGGAGACAGCGGAGAGGACCTGGACGTTTTAAGGACGGGCACGGGAAATTTCCAGCTGACGGGCGAACCGCTTTTCCATTTCAACGGCATGTTTTTCCAATCAGCACCTCTGAGATACAACGCGAATGAGAAAAGCCGTCAAGAGCGAGTCCATAAAGAGGCGACCAGCGCGGGCGTCCATCCCCGGCAGCCCTCACCGAGAGCGAGGAGGAGGAAGAGGAAAATAAAGAGGAGGATCGACCGCCGACACAGGCAGCTCTGTTTAAAGGCAGTGCTTCTCTGATTGAGGCAGCTCTGTCTGAATACCGCAGAGAAGGTTGGCGGAAAACCGGGAGGAGTAACACTTAAGCCTGAGCCAAAAGGTAAAAAGCAGGTGTGCCTGAGCCGAGCATCATCTCCTGAGAAAGAGAGAGGGGTGATGAGAATGATGGAGGGGAGGAAAAAAATAGGCACCGTCGCGTCCGGTCAGTGCAAGGAAGAGGCATGCGCGGTCGGTGCACTGGATGTTCAGCTATTGTGCCACCTTGTTTGAATGCAGGCTGAGTATGGCAAGCCGGGTTAACATTCATTCAATTATCTAGTCTATTGTAGGGTTATATCCCTTCTTTTTAATAACTACAGAAAACCAACGAGCCCTGTGATATCTACTAAGTTAACCTGTAGTACTTTTTCAATACATACTATGAATGTTTGGCATTAGCCTAAATTCTATGGTGATCTGTGCTTTACATATAAATAATTTCTAATTAATATGTTTATTAGTTGTTGCTTTAGTTTTACTAGTAGCATGTCATTAGTAGCCTATTAGTATTCATAATAAGTTATTCAAAATATACTATATATTGCACTTTTTTTTTTAGTAGCAACACTAGTTTTACATACATTTCTTTTCTTTTTACACAATTTAAATCATAAGATTTAATTAAACCATGAAGTAACCATTCCGACTAGACATTAGATACACATATATTAGGGTTGGGCGATCAATTTGGCATCGCACAATGTCTAATGTGAAACATCGCGATGGCCAATGACATCGTCGTCGTAACCGGTGGTTGTTGGGGGGTTGTTTAGTTGTAACTAAAACACCAAGCCCCGCCCCACGCCTGACAAAAATAACAGTGTTCACACGTGCGCAGGACTGATCATGCGCGATCGCGGGTTTGAAATGAGCTTGCAGGCCCCGTTTCTTTGCATATACATCTGCTGCCATAGATTAAGTCTGTTTTTCGCAAGCTGGTTGCTGATGCTGCAGCGGGGCGGAGGATCGCAATGCCGGCTCAGCATTGTGATGTCTATCGGCCATGGACGATGCATCGTCTATCAACCCAACCCTAATATATTTATATATAATGTATATGATATTATTTTAGTTACTCTGTGAGTGAGTGTTAACAAGCTAATAAGATCTAGCGTGTAATCAATATTTACAAGTATCTAGTAAAATTATTTACGTGAATAGTCACTCTCAGAAAAAAAATACTAGATGTATAGTAACTACTGAAAATAATTAGTTAATCAGTTTTTAATTAAAAAAAATAAATAAATCTAGTTCGTTTTAAGCATAGAAAAGAAATGTTAAACTGGCTTGCCATAGCTGACTGCGGAGCGCTTGTGAGAGAGAAATAGTCTCAGATAAGAGTTTAATGACCTGGCATAAAATACAACGCACGACTGCAGGCAAAAAAAAAAAAAAAGAACTGAGTATGATTCTATTGAACATTAAAGAACATCACTTCTGTTCCTGTGTTGTATAATGGAGAAGAATTCCCCTCTGATGTCCATTGTGAGAGACAGGTCTTTTCAAAACATCTCTAGCTAGGCGGCGCAAGCAGGGCACAAACTCCACCGCGGGGCTCTTCACCCACTGCCGTGACAACACATGTCAAAGAGAACACAGAGGAAAAGAAAGAGCTCCCACATTCGTTTCTGCGATTACGTCCGTCTTCATTTAAAGTGCTGACAAAAAGTCAGAGTAGATGTCCCTTAACTTATTCAATTGCTTTTTGGAAGTGCTACATTGTGTAAAAACGTGACTGCTGCTTGGGTCCAATGTAAATTAATTTTGCATTTAATTAACACACTACCAATCAAATATTATAAGAGATATCATAGAAATTGTGATCAGTTATTTCATTAAATCAGCAAGGATGCATTAAAATTAATCAAAAGTGACGGAAAATTGTTTCAAATATATTGTTCTAATAAATTTTAGTTTTAAGCATATTCAAAAGGCACCCACCAAAATGGATCACTTTTCATAGAAATATTAAGTGGCACATTGCTTTTCAACACTGACAACCAGAAATGTTGCACAAAATCAGTATTAGAATGATTTCTGATCATTTTTTATGCAAATCAATTGACTGTTCATTGATTGACAGGCAATCTGACAAACCATAATGCCCAATCCACCATTCTGTCTGACAGTTACGGCAAAAACTATTATTTTTATACCTATAAGAGTGTAATATTAACATCTACACCTACCCTAATATACGCAAATAATAATGCAAAAACACAAACTGTTGCTCTACATTCTGACAAAAATGACAATATATTTATGTGTGCATGCCCAAGAGCCACAGCTGTATCCCAACCACAAATCAGACATAAGAGCAAATAAACTTCATAACACTTGAACATAAATGAACATCAGAATGCATTTTATTGTAACCACAGAGC
>JAUMHR010035564.1:0-12556 GCA_032361145.1 Enteromius fasciolatus
TTGATCGTCAAAATGCGACGAAAAATGGTCTTGACCAAGCGTCAAAACGTTGACGAGTTGGGAGTGAGAATGTGTTGCTTCTGGAGGTGAAGCTGGATCACAAACAGTTGGCTCCACTCCAGCAACAACGTTTTAGCAAAACCTTGTTTGCCTGTATTTAGGGTAATGTTTGTTCTAATCATTTTACACCGGACTGCTTTGTAAACAAGGGTCAATACAAAGCAGTCCGGTGTAAAATGATTAGAACAAACATAACCCTAAATACAGGCAGCCTAAATATAACTCTAAATACAGGCAGCAATTCAAAAGCAGGCATGTGTTCTGACAAAACAAAATTTCCTTGTGTCAGTGGCGTGACAGACTTTCAAAATTTGGTTGTGGCTCCTGTCACATTGGTTATTGAATGCAGTTCACTCTGTCATAGCTGAACTGTGTATGAACAGAACTGTGTTTAGCTTTGAACAGGACTGACAAGTGCATTCTGTGGCTGTGTGAATGTAGACAAGGTGTTTAAATCTCTAAGGACCGTGGTGTGTGTGAGTATACTGTGTTAGTTCTCTGAAGGTCACCTTCTGCTTCTCTCCTGTGGACAAACAAAGGAGCACCACTGGCAGGGGATGATAAGTAAATATAGCTTAAATGGGACTCCAAATGGGCCACAGTTATCTGTCTTTACCTGGTGTGTGTGGATGTGTAAAGCCATGAGGTGTGTGGTCTGGTTTTTGTTTTTTTATTAGAGCTGTAATAGATCAGATACTGACAGCTGAAGTGAGATGGTCTATGACTGATGTTTAAAACCCTCATGGCTAAAGAGAGAGGGAGATAAAGAGGCTGAATATAAGTAAAGACTGAAGGACGTAACCCTTGACTTACACTGAAGTACTCGAATTCAAACTGTTCAATGATTTATGTGTCAGTAAGCTCTCCCAACATACTCGATAACATGCAACTTTAATAACAAACCAAACACAATATATCAAGGTAAAGAGGCGGACTGACTTTATAAATGTCCTCAGAGTTTTATAGCATGAAAGTAAAGAGTGTTGCAGGTGGTTAGCAAATAAAATTCCTGAAAGAATCCTGAAAAAAATTAACATGGTTTTCACAAAAATATTAAGCAGCACAGCAGGATTAATCACTGATTAAATTAATTCAATAGTAAAAAGATTAACATTTTATTCTAAATAAATTAAATAAAAATACAAAACATTTTAAAACATTAAAATAAAAAACATTTATTTTAAACTGTAATAAATTACTGATTTAATTTTACTGTATTTACTGGGGGCTTAAATAATGGCAGCACCGGTGAGCATAAATGCAATATATATATATATATATATATATATATATCAGTATCAACCCCAAACATTTTAATGGCATTGGTACCAATAGACAAAGCAGTTTACAATTTAATACTTTATTGGTTATCATTTGTAACAATTAATTATTGGCAGAAGTTTTATGTCAGTGCTAATAAATATTAATTTTCACTAAAATGCTGCACATTATTATCACCTCTTGTATGATCTACATCCAGTATGACCATGCAAAGCTACCTAATATTTCATGCAACTATTGGTCTGGAATATTGAAATTCCAGATGCTGCAATATTACCTTTAAGATATGAATCTAAGCACTGCAAAAGACTATCAATTTTTCAATGTTCTGCCAGAGCGCTGAACACACAACAAAACTGTCATCCGTGACAAATGACATTGCGTTCGATAAAAAGCTCATGTGTACTTCACCTCCAGCGAACTTCACCTCTCAGTTTTCCTCAGTATGGTCCAGACACTCCATAGCTGCCAATGTAAATGTCAAAAACATGTTAACACACAGAACAAAAGGGGCTCTGTTGTAACAGAACAGAGTTAATATCTTCAGCAGCTGTCTGGAAGGGGTCTTGTGGAGACCCACACCTAGAGGCCCGTGTAACTCTAGAAGCTGGTGGGCTTGAGTGCGTATGTCATTATTATTTAGCTACATTTGGCAGATCTCATTCAAGTAGAGTTCCACTTTCCTCAAAATTGTTTTTTATTGTGATGCACTTTTCTTTTATAGTTTTAGTTTCAGTTTAGTTTTGTAATGGAAATTTGTATTTCCTTGGTGCTCTGTACCTCCTGTTGAATCAGGCTTCTGAACTAGCAGGAATCTTTTAAACCTTGCTGTTTCTAGTCTGGCTCAAAATGCTCTGACTGACAGCCTGAGGAAACGGCCTCTCCTCTGATCTCATGCGGTATTCCCATGCTACTCACCGTCTGATGAGCTTACCAGCTGATCTGAGACCCATGAATGTCTTCACTCTGACCTCCACAGTTCATATAATAGCTCACATATGAAGACAGAACAGTACATTAGGTGGATTTGAGAGAAAGCGGTAGTGGAAAAGTGATTAGACGTGAGGAAAGCAGGTAGAGCAAATATCAGTCATTTAGATGGCTCCAGGGGGAATAGAACGCAATCAATGGGCATTTATAATTGTCTTTAGACAGCTCAAGACAGTGAGTCAAGTTTGAATGGATGATGGCAGAATAATGCCACATCTGAAAAGAACTTAATCTCTGACTCCCAGCATTCTCAGCAGGATGCAGTGATGTTTGTGTGTCTGTGTGTGTGCATGCGCATTTCAGTGATACATTTAAGCTCTTATTTCTTTGCAGATCAGGCCTCCTGTGTGCTCAAGCTTTTGTGCATTCGTCTTTTGCCAAAAGTGTGAAATAATAGCACAATGCAAAACAGCCAAAATTTAATCCATATCCTCTGTTTGTTCTCCGAAAAATCCATTTCAAATCCTATTATAGTTGGAGTGAATGTATTTATATTTTGCTCTCCAATTTTCTCTAAATAATTCTTTCAGTTGTTTAAAATGCATGTTGGAAGTTCACTTTAAATTTAATTTCCTCTTTTTTTATTGGAGAATATGTTGTATAACAACTTAATTATAAAACAATTTTAATTATGTAAAGATACACATCCAAAAAATATTAAATTAAGCCATATATATAAATGTATTAATCGATTTGTATGAATGGCATTTGTTTTAATCAAAATTTTTTTAATTAATATAATTTTTTTTAATAAATTATTTTTTTTTTAAATAATTAATATTGGTGGATATCCATATTTGAAGGGATAGTTCACCCAGAAATGAAGATTTTGTCATCGTTTACTTACATTCATATTGTTCTAAACCTTTATACACTTTTTGTGTGTTTCAGTTTTTTAATTAATTAATTATTATTATTATATTTTTTTTTTTAAATCAATGCAACATTATTTGTTGATAATGGAATAACAATCATTTTTATATTTCTTTGTAGTAACATTACATTAAGGTTACATTTGTTACAGTACACACACACACACAATACTTGCATTTGTGGTTTATGGGGACTCTCCATAGGCGTAATGGTTTTTATACCGTACAAACTATATGTGGTATTGTCCTACACTGACCCTACACCTAAACATAACCCTTACAGGAAACGGTGTACCATTTTTGAAGTTCATCAAACACTGTTTAGTATGTTTTCTAAGCCTTTTGTTTTACGGAGACGTCAACCATGATTACGTAGTAGAGTACCTATGTCATTATGCACATTTGTGTCCTCGTAAACCACAATTTCAAGAACACACACATATACATATACATTGTTTGTTTGTGTGTGTGTGTGTGTGTGTGGGGGGGGGGGTTATGTGGTTTATGAGGACACAAAATTGTATAATGACATGGGTATGACATAGGTATTACAATTTGTAAGTGTTTTATGAGGACATTTTCAGTGTCCCCGTAATTCAAAAGGCTTAAAATACATACAAAATGGTGTTTTTTTGAAAAACTAAAAATGCACACAGTTTCCTGTAAGGGGTAGGTATAGGTGTAGGGCAATACCACATACAGTTTGTACAGAATAAAAACTATTACGTCTATGGAGAGTCCCCATAAATCACACAAACCAACTTGTGTGTGTGTGTGTGTGTGTGTGTGCTTGTGCTAACATGACTTAACAGAAAGCAAGCAAACAAATAATATGATAAATAAAAAGAAAACAAACAAAATAGAAAAAGAATAAAGCAAGCTGTTAGAGGCCTTTTTGCTTTTTGTTAATTGCATATTAAATAAAAGAAAAGAAATAGATAGAACAGCTACAAAAAGAATAGAGAATCTAGTGAGCTTTTTTAAATGTTATATGTAACATTATACTTGTTCAGTTTGATCTGGTGGCTGGTTTAAAGGAGTTTTGGGAATTTTACAGCTTGACAGCCCTTTTAGACTATCTTACCCCAGCTAAACCCGTCTTGCCAGGCAGAAAGGCAATCTTAAACCAGCCAAGACCTGCTTCAAGCAGCTTCGCCTATTTTCAGTGCAGTCATTTCTTCTTTCTTTTATTAACACATTTCTGTTCCGAGGGATCCTGCAGCACGCTATTTAGCAAATAACACCGCTGTTCATTTAACCCAACCTGTTGATCCCCAATCCCCTTTTCCCGCCTCTCATCTGTTTTGCCAGTCGCGAGACATCAAAGGCCCTCATCAACAAATGGAGGCGCAAAAGACTTACATGAAAGCCTGATTGTAGATGAAGCAGCTGATTATAATTGCATTTTGTATTCAGTCGTTTTTCTGCTCTCTCTTTTCTAATCGGGCCGACTGCCAGCTTTCTTTTCTATCATTCGGTAATGTGGTAGAGCGTTCTCATTAGGATTCAAGAGCGATGCGCGCTAACTTAATTAAGCATAAGATAGACATGCGTATAGATGCAATCTGATCTCAATGTGTGTGAGCCCACGTTTAGCTCGCGTTCAAGGGTCCTCAAAGGACGTGATGATGCTGTGATGGCAGGAAAGTGGGGTATCTTGTCAGGTCTGCCAATGTGTGCAGCTTTCTTTTTCAAGAAGGTTTAGGACAAATGGCGAAGTGGCAGCTGAAAGAGTCTTCCACATATAAATCTGTTGTTAAAGATGCAGTTGTTTCTCTTTCTCTTCCTTTCTGGGGTGATCCTCTCTTAAGTATATAGTTTTCAGATGTGCGGCATTGCCTCTTGTGATCGGCGTCCAGAATCTGAAGTGTTACACATCTGTTATTGCAGAAGCATATATTTACTAGATGCTATATGTTTTAAAGACATGGAAAAGAGGGATTTTGTGTAATGTCCTATAGTTGTGTTAACAGCATTGTACTCCAGCTGCAATGCGGAGGAGTTGATTGATTGATGCATGAACATTAACTCAGTATTCGACAGTTTTATCTGACAGCCCTGATGGATGCTTTTTATAACAAACCCAATGAATCTGATAAAACCTGTCTTGAAATGCAAACTAAGTACAAAAACATTCTGCAATGGCCTACCAAAGTCTAGGCTTTATGTGCATCGCATATGAAACTGATCAATCCTTGGAAATTTTTGTTGGCATGACTGTAGCACACAATGCAATGACTTCCAGAATGCAAAATTAGTTTTAGAATTAAATATTAGAGAACAAATGTAAGCAGCTCGCTCCAGAATAAGCTACACATATAAGCCTGTCATCTGTCACAATTGTTTCCTTCTGTACATCGAGCAAGAAAATCAACGTAGAAACTGTTTTCACTCAGAAAATTTATGACAAAGAAGCAGTAACACAGTTTTTTTTAATTGACTGAAATTGTATTTTCCCCAACACACACTGCAATAATCTTGTTTTGTTCATCTTTGCCTGACTTCTAATTTTTGCACGGCGATGTGGACTGTCCATCAACTTCCGTTGTTTTTACGTAAAATAAATTATATTTTAGACTCCATAAGTTCTCTAACCCTCACACTCACATTCTTGGACCTTTACATTTTCATTAAGACATTTATTAAGTTTATTAAGCAATTTTCCTTCCAGGCTGTTGGCTGGTCTCCACATTTAGGTCATTTCAGATTTGACTATATTTCATTGGACATATGCTCTCCTAAATATTAGTACAACCTCACGCACACAGGTATATACGCACTGTGCCCACAAGGGGTCGCTGTTGCTTTGCAGTGATTACAATTAGATCATAAATGACCATATTTATTGCCACTTATAATTATCGTCAAATCGGTGTAACTGAACTTCTGCCATGCCACATTAATGCGTACTACTTACTTACATACTTGGGAACACAGACAGCTATAAACCACCAAGAACTTTTCTATTTGTGTCTCCAACTTTTTTTTTCTGTCTCCAACTTCTCTACTTTTTGCAGTTTATTAAGAACCTGTAATGTGTTATGATAGCTACTGTGATGTTCAGGTAAAGCTCGTTTGCACAGAAGTCTGCGGGGAGCCCTTGATGTGAATGTTTGCGCCTCAGGTGATGCTTTAACCCGGCACCTCAGTTTGTACTTGTCAGTGTCTGCGCTGGAGTGGAGAGGAGAGGTTGGCGCAGAAAAAAAACCCTCTTCAAACCCACTTGCACTTATTTTATGCGTTCGTGAATATCAGATTGTCGTCTTTTCTCCCCCTAAACCTATCTCCTGAGGAAGGAAACCAGCCAAGTGTTATTCTTCATGTTTGCAGGTTATTCTGAGCGACACCGAGGATACGGAAAGCGCAAATGGTGCAATCGTGCGCTTGAGCAACTTTTAGGATGTGCAGGATAATTCCGCATTAGAGGATGTGAGAGCGGATGCGGAGGAAACACAGATCCTGGTTTAGGCATCACGCATCGGGGGGAAAAAATCTCACAGCAACGCCACCCAACCCGCCAGACTTTACTAGAAAGACAAAAGTAGCCAAGGAGCGGAAATTAAATTCACTCGCTGCTACCTAACACCGCAATACCGCAGCCCGAGCAGTTGGATTAGGCGACGCATGGGAACATACTTCGGATGTGAGAAAAGCACAGTGTTTGGGAAGGATCTGTCGCGTAACGAGGAGACACAGCGGCATCCTTCGGGATCTTGACAGAACCTTAAAATCCCATCTAATGCGTAACGGGATGTTCGGACTCAAATCTTTTTAACCTGAAGTAAAGTAAACCGACGCCGGTGTGAAGTGAAGAACATTATGATGAATGCTTCTGGATATCCTCCGAGAACCATACCGGAACTTAATCGCGCAGTTTTGTGATCATCTCTCCGCGCGCAAAGGGATCCCTTTTCACTTTGACTGCCCTTCTGTGCCATCCAGCAAGATGGAAGTTTCTCACAGAGGGAGAACAAACATGTTGCGTCTCCATACTCTGCATTTCATTGTCATGCTGCTCAGAGGTAAGTTAAAGAGAGGGTTTCTTGCGTTTTCATATAAACCTTATGACACCCGCAGTGTGAGATTTCCGCGGTTAACTTTAGATCTTAAAGAGAAACCTTAGTTTAAATCTTAAAGCTGTTCTTTGGATCCTGGCTAAATGTTATCTGTTTAATGTAGTTGTGTGCTATTGTGACATGAACGGAAAACCTCGCCGTGACGAGCGCGACATCACAGTCTCTGACTGGCACATTTGTGCTCTAGCTGGGGATTAGCGACGTCCGATTCAAGAACGAGTTGTTCCCGAGTCGAATCTTTTAATGAATCATTTTAATGAACAGGGATAAATCGGTCCGAACGCTCACCGAGACGACAATTAAAAAATTCAGTCATTGCAACGAGATTCTCTTTCTCAGTGTAGCCTAATCATTTCCAAATCGCAGAGATTGAAATACTCGGTGTACAAAAGGATGAAAAGGCATGACTTTAATTATTGCTTGAACGAAGCCAATATACTAGCCTATAGCTATAAGTATAAGGTCAAATTATAACTTTTTTTTTTGTGGTCAGCCCAGGAATTAAGGAAGTAGGCTAGTGAAGGTGGGAAGTGTTGCTTTCATTACTTTGGTCTGGGAAGGAATATTTAGTGAAGCCTATGGCACATCCTGGTGGATAATTTTTAAAACATAAAGTAAAAACAGTAAACTTAAAACATTATATTTGAGCTCTAAAGTGACTTAAACATACTCATCACGTAATTCATACATGTTTCTTTTGGCATGCATCTAGTGTAGTTTTCAATGGAAAGGAATATATATATATATATATATATATATATATAATGTACAGTATCTAGCATGGTTTAATGGAAACAATTTAAAACATGTAATAATTACGACCACTTGCCGGAATAATTACTTGAAAGAATAGCTGAATCGTTTTACGAACTGTTTCGAAAGGAACCTTTTCTCCAATGGTACTAGTCTTTTTTTCGTTCACTCATCTTTTGAAAGAAGTCCAGTAGTCAAGCAAGTGTTTTGTAACTCTGCTTTTTTCAGCTTTATTTCACGATTGAAGAACGCACAGTATATCTTTTTCTGTTTGTGAGCGTTACCTCATTTTGGAGTCACAGAGTCTTGTCTGGATGTTTATGGTGTGGTTCACTACACAGGGTGAAGTCAGGTGAATCAAGGCACTTTTGACATTTAAAAAGCACGAGGCTTGATTTGACCTGAATTTACCTCAGTTTGTCTGTGGAAATGCAGCTGACATGTTTGTTATGAAAGAGGTCCGTGGGGCTCGATCAGGTGTGGGGTCAATACATGGGACCACGACTCTTCATCAAATGACCTCTCCTCATTAAATCTAGATCACTCTGGCTGTGAGCTGGGGAGCATTTGGTCCTCATGTTAAATGGACATAATTATAAAAGAAACCTTTAAATGAATAAGGCCATTACTTTTTCCTCTGTGTTTTTTTCTCAGCCTCCTTTCTTGCTCTATTTTGTTCACTCTTTCTTTGGCCTTCCTCCTCCTCCCTCTGTACCTCAGTGTTCTAGTCTTGCGCGAGAACATGTAGTAGTTAGTGCTGGAATGACCTTGGAATTATTCGGGTCTTTGAGCTTGATGTTCAGCAGGCCCACACATTACTCACAGTGTTTTAAACTGTGGGAAAAGAGGTGGATAGCTTCATTATTAGGCTGGAGAGATGTATGAGCTTTCTGGAACAGCACGCTGTTGCTGAAGTGAATATAATGAGTGATGAATGAGTTTTCAATCTCTTTAGTCTTCAACTAAACTGAAATACTGCAGAGAAACAGAGATTATCTGAACTAGGGATGCACCGGTATGATACTGATAAGCAGATCCTTTCCAAAATAATGTAATCAACATTTTCATGATTTGTTTCAACAAATTTAAAACGTAACACTACAAACTAATAATCACTTGTTTTAGATTCTACAACCAACAGAGCATTAGAAAACTAAAAATATATACTGATACAAAGCTCAAGTATCTGATGAACAAATAAAATACCAATATACTGTATATGCATACCCCATTAGGATTGTGCACACCTCATATGCATGACAAAAGTCACTATTATATTCAAAGCTTTCCTGTGACCATTGTCACCCCTACAGCTAAAAGCCTTTATAACTTAAAATGAAGTAAAACCTTTGATGCGTTGTGTCACACCGGAGTACACCCAGCTTTGTGCATTAGACATGTTGAAATTAAGATCAGCTCTTTAAAAAAAAGAACATGTCAAGGCCAAGACTTCATTTATTCGAGAGCTGTTGTGGTAAATGAACACTGTTTGACTTTAACATCTTAATTTAATTCCCATTATGCGTTTGAGTTTTCTAAAGACATGGATATAACACTTCCCTTATCATAAACAAAATCTTTCAGCAAACTGTAAGAATTACAGCGACTTCAAACATAAAATGGCCCATAAATTATGCCACTTGTCTTACTCTCAGCCATCACCATTTCAGCAATGACATCTGGATAAAAAGCTGTTTTACTTAGACCTTTAATGGAGTGCATTTTATCGAGCTATGATGGACCTGCCTAAAGTACTGAGTACAGCAGTACATCATGTCTTATTATGACACCCTGTACTTTGTGCTGACCTTAAAAGGTGAAGTAGAGGTTTTTATTTTTATTCATTTATCTTTGATTTTCTGTGCAGTTTTAGCCTGTGGAATGGCATCTAAAAGTACAATTTTCAATCTTCAAGAAAAGTTGTAACAATAAAATCTCTGTCATCCAGTGGATAAAGACAAGGTTAGTCCCTTGAGTCTTGAGGCCACATGCATAAAGCGTTGCATAACTTAATGTTTGGAAACCATGCAAATTTAACACCATAGTCTGTGAACAGCACAGTACACAAATGTTAATTTTGTGAATGATAATGCGTTTGCATGCTAAAATATTTGGCACAATGTTACCATATACTGTAAAATAGTGTTGTTGAGTGGTTAATAAAACCACCAAAAATAATTGAAGTCTTGTATGTGAGTCATAAAAAAGAAAGGTCGCCCAATTTGATGGTTTCCTGTTTCAGAAAAAAAAAAAAAATAATAATAAATGAAAAAATGAATCATTTGGTCCTTGGCAAGTCTAAACATTTTAAAATAAAAGCTCAGATGAACAACAGCACATGACATATCACACTGTCTTTATTTATTTAACAAAAATCAAGCTAATATGGAGAAGTCCCAGGGGACAAACTAAAGACACCTCATGCAGTAATTCAGTTGCTTGTAGATCCACTTTTAGCAGCAATTATTTGTATCTTTTGACCCACTCTTCTTCTCAGCATTGCTTTGGTTTATTGAGGTTTGTGAGCATTTATTTATGTATTCATCTCTCAGTCAGGATGAGGTCTGGCTTGGGAGCGTTGTCCTTTTGTATCACACAATTTTGGATGGATGACCATACATTTTCTGTAAAATACCAGCCAGATTTCACGGCATTTAATGTTTATTTTACAAGGTGGCAAATTAATACAAATTCGAATGACCTCACTCATACAAATTCATATGATTTTTGCTAAATCGTAGGTATTTTACGAGTTGCCAATGCGTACGAATTTGTACGAATGACCTACCCACCCCTAAACCTACCCATTACTGGGGTTTTAGACAAATGGTACAAAATCGTAAGTGAGAGAGGTCATACGAATCTCATTAATGTGCATATAAATAGTGCACCAAATAAAAAAAAGAAAACTATTGAATGATACCATATTGATGTGGAAAAATGGATTTTGGCATATATGCAAATATGTGTTTGGCAGTCATATAATATGCAGATTTCATGTGCTTATGGTACAAAATTTGTTGACATGCATATATACGATGCATAACCCACCCCACAACCTTAACCCTGCTCTTTGCGTAGCATAAACACGCAAAAATCTATTTTTGCGTATCTAAACCACCTATTTATACGCTCGGGTTATATCGGGTTGCAAAATACGTGAAAATTTGTTGCGAGACTGTGTTGAGAATACATGTCTGTTTTCCACTTGTGAATCATTTTTCTCACTGGACTTCAGATTCTTTGGAAATTGCTGTATTACTCTTCCCAGATTGATGGAAATTGCTTCTCTAAGATCATTCATGTTTTTTTATTCTTCCTCCAGAGCAAAACTTCAGTTTTTATAGAGGTGCTTACAATGGCTGATGATCAGTTGCATTTGATTAACAATGCTTGACCTAAAACAGTAAGGGTGTCCTTAATTTGTCATCAGTGGCTTTTTCCATTTTGTCCTATTTTTGTTTAATAAATGGAGTGTGATATCTCATACAATCCAAATTTTAAGATCAGTCAAGGGCCAGAGTATTTTTTTTCATTCTGTTCTGATAAAGAAATCAACGAAGAGTCTTTTCTGTTTCTAATGAATGCATATGGCTTTTTGGAATAACACAGAAAAAGGTATAATTTCAAAGGCAAAAATAAGCACATGCTCTATATAATTAAGAAACAAAAGAAATCCCTGTTGGCAGCTATAGTTAAAACACCTTGTGTGTTCTGTATGAGCTTGTCATTTTCTTCACATATAACTTGACCTTTGAAGTGCCACTGCATTGACCGCCATCTTGGAAGGGTTAGATTTAAAGTCACTGGTGCAATTGCGGTCAAGACCAGGGGGTGATTTGTCTAAAATATTAGAAAAGTGGAGTGAAAGGGAAGATAAAGGGGGAATAGGATCAGAAGCTAGCATGAGCTAGATTCAACTGATTTGAAATTGAAATCCTTTCCAACAAAATCAACAATTATCAACAATACCACTACATTAAAAGTAGTCATCTCGTGTAGACCAAGGCCACCTCAGAGCGGTGTTGCTCAGGGAAAAGTGGACAATACAGAGCACTTTGTGTCATGTTTTTATCGTCCTCCATTAGTGTCTATAGAATTAGTCAATTTGTCATGTCATTGAGTTGTACTTTAAAAAAAATACCTTTTGATTGTGATTCTATAAAGAGTGCATTTTTAAACATCCGTTTGAATAACTTAACAGAATTTGTCACGTCAAGTTTGTGTTTGTGAAAAGATGATAAGTTCTGAAAGAAGACTTGTTCGTAGCTAGATTATTGAATACAGGCATTTAAAAGTCTCCCTCAGAAAATGTCATAGAGATGCAATTTTGGATATTAACTCTTCAAATACAGCATATTAGCAGTATTCTTGACTAATGAACTAATTATCAAAAGAAACATATGAGGCAGTTTACATTTTACATATGATTTCTCACGTGATAGGAATGTACGGTGGCCGAGAGAGCTCAACGCGCTGCAATTTAAAAATAACGCATGCAAACAGAAACAAATGGCTGCATCT
>JAUMHR010035744.1:0-12543 GCA_032361145.1 Enteromius fasciolatus
GTAAAACACATCTGTATTACTCTAGGGATGTTGGAAAATGAGCCTATTTCCAAAAAAAGTGGAGTGTTCCTTTAAAATCACAGATCTATATGATATATTAGAATAATTTACGTTAAATTCACACATTAATTTTCTGCTGCTTAAGGGTTCAGCCGTGTTTTGGTACAACCTCCATAAGAACGGAAGCGTGGATTTAAATACAGAGCATGCTGGATGCCCTGTGCTCAAGGGAAACAAATGGGGTACATTTTTAAAGAACTTGAATTACTGTGTATCTTTTATAACTAATTTTTTTTTTTTAATGAGTACATTTCATTTCAATTTTATATGACAATGATCTATATATTTGTTGTCTTTTCAGTGGCTAATAAATGGATCCATGAGTTTGGACAGGAGTTCAGGAGACCCTGCTCTTTGTCAAACTGGAAGTAAAATCACCAAGAGCATGTAAAAATCATATGAAGTGTATCTGTACAGTAGAAGTATGTTATATTTATTATGTGTTTTTGTATAGGCTATATGGTACTGTATACTTTAATTTATTGTCTATCTACCAGTAATGTTAATAATAATTGTAATATACAATAAAAAGTGCAATAATTGCAACAGAGTAAAGTGTATATTTCAGCAAAATATCAGTGGATAATCAATTTACCTGAGTGGATCAATCAAAGCAGCTAGTGAGGAGCTACTCCTGTAGATTAAACTGTGTTCTCCGCAGTTGAATGTACAGTAATGCATATTTTTACATGTTTCCTCTTTGGTCTGTGTTGAAATAACAATTTATATGTAGTCATTTTGGAAATTATCTAGCTTTGAATACATTAATAAATTAACCCATAATTTGTCAGTTACTGTCTTCCTAATCACGTGGTTTAATATTATTTATGTGACTTTTAGGCTAGTTTTGAGGGCACAACACACACTGAATTGCACTGAATGCTTTTGTTGCTAGTTTCTGTTTATACAGGTTCATTCTTCTGACATTTACTGCACAGTAATGATCTGAAATGTAGACAATAGTCCACTTATGGACTTGCAAAGAACAATAACTGTTTAAAAAGACTGTTTGAAATTGTGCTCAGAATCTGCAGGGCTGACAGGTTCTCTTCTATTTTTCAATAACATCAATAACAAAAAACTTTTAGGAACTGTATTATTACATCAAACGGTGACTGCTTCTAAACATTATTAGCCTTGGGCTAAAAAAAAGAAAACCTGAAAATATAATGAAGTCAATTACTGTAATCTTTCAGTTTCTGTATTAGTCATGGCTCAGATGTCCATTTTTATGCAGGTGTAAATGCTGACCCATCATCCTGCAACAATACAATAAAAAGAACACTGTTAAATTTGACCCGTTGGCATAAGAACAGGTCTTAATAATATTCTAGTTTGTAATTTAGGATGTCTCTCCATTTCTATTATGATTATACCCTTTGTGAACTGTGCTACATAAAAATAATATTGGTAGCTATAACTAAAATTGAAAGAACAAAAGTAAATTCTGATAAGAATGCCATAATATCACATTTATATCATGTTTTGAGGATCTTTATGTATTTTTGTTTCCTTTGGTGTGTTTCATCTTCGATTAGTTGCTGTTTCTAGTGTAATGGACCTCCCATTTACGTCTGTAAAAGCAGCAGGTGTGATTTGAGTTGCCGCACCTCATATAAAAGAGACTGTTCCATTGTCTACACTGCTGCCTGTAATGGCGGTTGCCATAATGAGTGTGTGGGCCACACACAGCTCCCCTGAAATCTCCTGTGAACCTGAGCCTGCCGATGACAGTGATTTGCCGTGGCCTGAACTGCCAGAATCTGTTAACGTGCCTGAATTGCCGTGGCCTGAACCACCAGAGACTATTAACATGCCCGATTTTCAGAGGTTCCGCCCATGACTGCACGGCCTCCAGGGAGATCGGCTCCTGCTGAAGATTCCCTGGAGGTTTCCTCTTGGGGGTTTCAGTTGTTCCTACAATAAGTTTGGAGGCTCTACCAGCGGTTGCACTGACCTCCATTTTTCCTGTGATTCCCTAGGACTTTTTCCTGGAGTCAGTATCTGGTTCTGAA
Organism: Enteromius fasciolatus; assembly: GCA_032361145.1. Classification (NCBI taxonomy): domain Eukaryota; kingdom Metazoa; phylum Chordata; class Actinopteri; order Cypriniformes; family Cyprinidae; genus Enteromius; species Enteromius fasciolatus. The sequence continues at coordinate 2,076 of JAUMHR010035744.1, forward strand.
CCGGCCAAGGAGGCCGTCGTGGACCTTTTGTTCAGTCTCGAACTGGCCAAGGAGGCCATGGAACTGTCACTGTGCACTGAACCCGATCCTGGTGATGTCATTCTCTCACCTAAACCTGCTACGAATTCTGGGACCACTCATCTTGACCCAGTTGCAGGTATGAACTCGACCGAAGAGATCACTATTAACGTATGTGTGCACTTTTGTGCAGTCCAGTCTCCTGCTCCATTCTGGAGGGCCTCTCCGACCATCCGATCTGCCCAGGTGGGCACCCCTTTCATCCGCTCTGCCCTGGAGGGCATCCTTATTGCCTGGTCTGCCCAGGTGGGCATCTCCACTGTCTGCACCACCCTGGAGGGCATCACCTGCAATTGATCTGCCCAGATGGGCTTCCTCTCTGTCTGGGGGGGGGGCTATGTAACAGCAAGGCTGGATGTGCCAGTTCAGGCCACTGGACGACGCTCCAGCGCTTCATAGACTCTGTGTGTTTTTGTGTCTGTTTTCATGTCTGGACTCATTGCAATGAACTCATGTCTCCGCCCATCTTGTCTGTTGTCTTGGTTTTTCATTAATGTCTCCGCCCACCTTGTTTGTTGTCATGACTGCCCATTGTTCCTCCGCCCATTTTGTCTTGTATTTAAGCACCTGACTGTCATATGTTTAGTCGCTCTTCATTATGGATGTAACTTGTGTTTTTCCCCTTTGTCAGCCTTTCGTGTTTCCCTGAGTTCCCCGTGTTTTTGGATTTACTGTTGCCGACCTACGCTACGCTCTCTGGATTTATTCTCATGTCTCTGCCTCCTATGTTCTCGTCTGCTGCTATCGACCCTGCCTGTGATTACTCTGCTTTGTTTAATAAAATATTTGCGTATTGATCCGAATGCCTCACCGTGTCTCATGACAGAATGTCCCATAAAACCTAACATGTACTTGTTAATGCTACAATGTCCCCACAAGGACAGTAAAACCTTACATTTTTGATATTGTGGGGACCAGCTCGCTGTCCAAGAGGGAAAAAAATAAACACTAAAAAGTGTTACAATGCAAACATGTTTTCTGTAAGGTGTAGGTTTAGAGTTGGGTTAAGGGATAGAAAATTTTGTTTGGTCACTATAAAAGTAAAGAAGAAAGTTGTATGTGAGACCAATTGCCTTTGAACTTTATACAAAAGGCCAATAAATATTGGCGTGCACTTGATTGCGCTCAGGTGCACCTTATCACTGCATGAGTATAAGAGGGCACGAGCGCTGTGCACATGCAGGTTTTCGCTGAAGAGCTGAGCCGGCGTCAGCGCGACCTCAGAGCCGTGGCAGGTGAAAGTGTAACGTCTCTGTTCCCTCCTTCAGGGAATGTGGGTTACTTTCGTAACCTAGACGTTGCTCTTTCAGTTGAATCACTTCGATGTTACATATGGGGACCCCCCCCGTCGACAGGTGAGGAACTTTTCAAGTTTGTCAGCAGAGGAGTCTGCACATAACCTTCCCCAACACCCTGGGGGCCAGATTGGGGCCCCACAGGGCTGCCAGTTGTACTGAAGCAATGGTTGGGTGGAGCAGAGCACATGACTTAACTTGGAATTTCAAAAATGGAATTTTTGGAATTTTTTTCTGGGGCTCTGAGTGTGTAGGAACCTTGGGCCGAACTCTAGGCGCTCTTCGTCTATATGATATTCGTGGAATGTGACTTTACAGGAGCAGATGGCGGTCGAGTTGTGACATGCGGCGGGAGCGTAGACCACCTTGTTTGTTGATGTATGCAACGACTGCTGTGTTGTGTGTCCGCTGACAGCCGCCCAGAGAAACGCTATCAGATGAGAGAGCAGGAAGATCGCAGGAACTCTTGAAGGTAGGAGTTCTCCAGAACTCGCTAAGGGGGGTTTCCTAGATAAGCTCAGAACAGCGAAGGCTCTGAAGCGAAAATCTGCATGTACACAGCGCTTGTGCCCTCTTACACTCACACAGTGATAAGGTGCACCTGAGCACAATCAAGTGCACACCAATATTCATTGGCCTTTTGTATAAAGCTCAAAGGCAGTTGGTCTCTCTGGCGAGTTCCCATATGTAACGTCGAAGTGATTCGACTGAAAGGGTAACTACAATTTATTTGACAAGATTTCAGTTTTAATGAGAGCTGATAACATTGTAATATTTTAATTTAAATTCAATTTCACATTCAAAAGTGTCTAAAGGCTATCACAATCTCAACATCACTCAACAAGTTTTTACCAAAATTTGACAGCCTTTAGAATATTTTATGCTATGCATATATAAACATATTATATATCATAAAGAACCAAGCCTCTGCATAAAACTCATCTTTGGTGGGGAAGTGTTGTACCCAGTTGACGAGATTTCTTGTCAATGGCGAGGAAAGAGGTAATATTCTTCTATTAATATTTTTTTTCATCAATCAAAATCAGTAAGTGCAGAAATCAGTATGCTTTTACATAAATGTTTGTGTTGTAATGACGCAAAGTTATTGCATATGAGACATGCTCTGTCTCTCTCCCTGATGTCAACAGGATGTTTACATGAATTCCACATAAAGAAAACAAGGCTGTCAACATACTTTTGAGGCTTTATGTGTGAGATATGACACACACACACCAAATGTGCTGATACAATACACTTTAACTACATTAGTCACACTGATGCAGAAATGGTTGCTAACACAGCATTCTTGTGACAATATTTTGAATGACAGATGATTGAGGCAGCTAAATAATTTTTCTTTTTATTTAGATTTCTGGCACTAGAAAATTGTCCAGTGTCTGAACAGTTGCACACACCACTTCTAGACAACTGAGACCTTAAGAAGAAAAACATTTGTGTTTACTCTGTTGATATGTCAAACTGACAGCCTATGATGATCTGTTTATGGTACTCCTGCTTCAAAATATCTGGACTGACTAGTTTCTGACAGACTTTCCGGAAAGTAGATCATTTCAAATAAGTAAAAACTGACACACCAAATATACATAATGAACGTATCATCCAACAGAAATTACTATATAGGTCGTTTTTGCAAGTACCTTACGACCTATATTTACATCTACATTTTAAATGTATGCGCCGGACATAAAAATAACAGGGGACTTTAAGCAACAGCTTATAACTTGTCCAGTTATTAGGTACATCTAAGAAATGAAATATTTTTTACATCATCATTGTTGTCACAAGAGCTCTTTTATGTTAAATTTCACTTTCGTTTCATAAATCTTTCATTGCATACAGGGAAATTGGAAAAATGTAGGCAGATGATGAGGCACAAGTGTGTCTATGTCATGGAAACAGTCTGTAGCCTATTTAGGCTCCACTGTTTCTCTTCTACAGTAGATACACAAGGATTGAAGGTCTTTTTTCCAACTGAATGAAAGCTGTGCACCAAATTCATTAAATTTAGTGCCTAAATTTCACTAAAGTCACTAAATTGTCACCGTTATGTGCGTGATTAACGTGCGTGTTAACATTATGCCAAGTCGCCACAAATAAAACAATGCATGGGAAATAATTTTGACGTGTTAGTGCACTACACAACAAGCAATGTTAACTTGATACTGTAAGTAACATTTTAATCGCTAACATTAAATTACATTGGTAATCAGCATTTTTGCCACAACTAATTTATTAATGAATCAGCATCAACTACATTAAAGAGAATCACTTCATTTATAGTGCATAAAATAATATAACGTTAGTGGCAAATATATGCCATTAACAAGTGAGCGCACCACTGATGCTGGCCTGTGCGGTAAATAATTTTCGCGAGAGGAAAACAGATCTATATATGAAAAAAAGGGGAGCCTTTCTTCATACGTAGATCTGTTTTCCTCTTGTAGAAATGATCTACCGCGCATGCCAGCATCAGTGGCACGCTCGCTTATTAACGGTGTGCTCGCTTATTAATGGCATGGATTTGCCGCCATATTTGAAATGCATTTTTCTTTCTGTATTTACAAAATGTTTTTGTGACATTACAAAAATGACATTATTGTGATTATTGTGACATTATTTTAAAAACATAATGATGTAATTGTGACAATAAATAAAACGTAAAATTCAGTTGCAGATGCAAAACAGTCTTTATTGACAAAGTCAATCCAATCAAGAGTCTTATCAACTACCAGGATCAACTGGTAGCGCAGGGACAACAATGGACAGTCTTGAACTGAGACAGAGAGTCCTTGGCGAATACAACCGGAGAGAGTGGAAAAGGAACCGGTGTTGTGCCGAATTATGACTTCCCTCGTTGAAATTAATAGTAATCCTTACCCCACCTCTAATCCTAACCCCTCCCTCACACCTAACCCTAACCTACCAATACTAGGGGAGTCATAATCCGGCATAAATCCGGGTCAAAATTCATCACTGCACAGGCCAGAGGAGTCAGGTAACCGGGAGCTGACACACACGAGCCAAACCCAGTAGAGAAAACAGAGGAACTGATGAAGACAAGACAGGTTAGCACAAATTTAACACTGTTGGATAATGAGTCACAGCTGTTACTAGTTAGCTCGTATCCAACACTCAACCACACCCACTCATTCATACACACAACACGCATGAATGAGATCATAGGCGAGATAGCAGGCGTGATTGTCAACACAGCATCCCGTAATGATACAATAAAAGGAACACTATTCCAGTAACATTTGAACAGTTGCTGGGCAACATTATACAGACCTTGATAATACAATGATTATACCCTTTGTGATATCCAACTACATTCAATTTATGGTTAGCAAAGCAACTAAATATATGTTGGGTTGTCACATTTTCTGTTTTGAGAAATTTTACGTTGAATATATGTTTTATGTTTTCGGTTGAAGTTGTTTGTTCTTGTCTGTGCTATGTTGGTTTGCTGTGGTTGCTATTCAATTGCTATTGTTCTGCAGGTGTTATCTAATTTAATATTAAAAAGCCTCTAGGCTTTTTGGTTTCCACAACCAGCCTGTTACACATTGTGGTTGTAGAAATGACAGCTGACGAATAATAAATCAAAAGGTGCTTTTAATTTTCAGAGAGTGACTTCAACACATACATTACATTTAGACAACATTTAGGACAGATGATGACAAGACAAAACAGAATAGGCTTTTAAACACTGGGAAACACAAAGAGAGAACTAAAAACGGGTGGGGAGCACAGGTGGAGACGAATTAACTAATCAAACTATAAGAACAGAAACATAACCAAATTAGGGCAAAGGCAGACACAGGGGGGAAAATCCAAAACAAAACACACAAAATATGTAACACAACCGTGGTGGCACGTGAGAGCTCACTCATTTAAAGTTTCACTTTTGTTTTTTTATCAGACAGTATAGGATTACCGAGAAACTGAGCAGATAGAGGTGTGTCTTTGAAAAACTTTCAAATAAATGGTCTTCATGTAAGCTCTCTTCACTTCAAGGTACACATACACAAATTGTGTTTTGAGATACTGAAGATTTGACAATGTTTGTAAGGGAATTGACATTTGTTTTGTGTTTCTGGATAGTCTATAATGCTGGGGATGAATTCTTCTCATCAACAGGTTATTAATAATATTTCAGTTCAATATCAATTAATTTTATTTTATTCTTTTTTTAAATGTTATAATTATTATTTAGTGTGATAATGTTTTGTCTACTAATTTGAGATTTTTCATATAAACATTTGAATATATAGGAATGCTGCAATAATTGTGATTAGTCACATCCAAAATAAGTTTTTGTTTGCATAATATATGCGTGTGTTACTATTTTGAAACCTGTAACTTGAAATGAGTTCATTTTGTGCAGAGAATTGTCAAATTTCTTGACTAATGTGATTTGATATTCTTTTAGTTTTCATTTTGTTCGATTTTTAAAACATCCCAATATTTCTGGAATAGGGTTGTATAAATATACACACATACAGTATATATTTTGAAAATATTTACATGTATTTACATGTCTATATTTATATATTTAATACGTAAACAACACATTTTTCTGAAATATATAAATGCATGTGTGTGTATTTATATATGCATAATAAATATACACAGCACACATACACATATTATGTAAACAAAAACTTTTATTTTGGAGTGCGATTAATAGTTTAACAGCCTTACAGAAAAAAAAACATTATAGTTACTCCAGCAGATTTGACTAAATAATATTTACTCTTTCTTCGGTGTCTTAATAAACCTTTTTTTAAAAACAAAAACCAAAATTTATTTGACACTAAGAGCAGATTGATTTACACTGTAGATAAAATTGCACAGCTTGTTGAGAAAAAGAAAGAACTTCTGAAGAGCTTTGGGCAGTACATTGATGCTGAAGAAAACAATGTAGAGACAATGAAAAGGTAATTGTGTTATAGCTAGGGTTATGTAATAATTTTTTTTTTTAAAAACACAACTTCTGATGAATTCCCTTCTTCAATCCAGTGTTTATCTGACTCTTCTGCTTTTATACTCTGATACTGTGGACCCTGAGGAAATCATAAGAAACCCTGTGGCAGCTTATAAACACCTCAATCAACTGGAAAATGAATTCAGAAATATTCTAAACCAAATTCAGTCGAGTTTTTATCAGTGTAATAATTATCAGTATGAGTTGGAATTCCTAGAGATTCCACAGATGAAGGACTTGGATGGTGCTGCATCAGGACTGATCCGTCTGCAAGACATCTACAAACTCTACCCAGAAGACATTACAAATGGTGAAATATCTGGAGTTTTGCACCAAAGCATATTCAAAGAGGTTCACTTTTTGTGCTTTCAAAAATCAGCTCAAACAATCTGTTTTGATTCCACAGAAATGTCGTTAAGCGCAGATGAAGCTAACCATATTGGGCTGATTGCTTATAAGGAGGACAAATACCAGCATGCCTTTCTCTGGTTTATGTACAGTCTGGACACATTAACAATATACTCGGCCATTACTAAGAAAGAGTTGTTACAGTCTCTTATTTCTTCAGCCTATTATTTTGGCGACTTACATGTGGCAATCGACTTCAACAAACAGCTTCTAAATCTTGGTAAGGCTATGGTGACCTTAAGTTAATATTAAAAGTAGTAATGCTCGTATTTTTATATTTTAGGCCAGATATAAAAATCTGTGATTCATGAACATTTCCCTCAGATCCAACTAATGTTGAAGTCAGAGCTCAGCTGATCAGACTCTTTCGCTCCCAGAGAACTTCAAACTCCGACGTATTCACACTGAGCAAAGTGTCAAGTAAATATGAGTCATTGTGCAGAGGAGAGATTGATGAGAGGGCAAGTGCAAAGTCTCAAATTTAAATCATTGTTTGACATGAAATCACAACAGTCAACGTAAATCTTTGTGTACTGATTTGAGGTCAACTGTATTTGATTAAATCAGACCTCCAAGAGGCAGAGGGCGCTGTCCTGTAGATACAGCACAGGTGGAGGAAACCCCAGACTGATGTATGCACCGGTGAAAGAGGAAGAGGAGTGGGATGAGCCTCGAATCATCAGATATCATGACATTATTTCAGACAGAGAGATAGAGTTTCTGAAGAATATCTCCAGACCTCAAGTGAATATCTAACACACACACACACACACACACAAAGACTAGAATTTCTAGAATAGAATCTAGAATATATGAGAACATAGAGAACATGACAAATGCTTCAACTGAGAAATTGTACAATTTTATAGCTACTTTCAAATTTGAAAATGAGCCTATTTATACAGTATTAGTATACTGTATACTGTATGTTAAGATGTACGTATATGTGTATTAATGTGTAACATTTAATTTCTTGTGATGTAGTTTTCTAGGTCTCAGACTGGACAGGGCACAATCTCAAACATCCGTGTTTCTCAAAGGTGATAACCTCATCTGAAGGACCATCCAAATAATAATATTAGTAGGCCTAATAATAATAATGTTGTGTATATATAACATTAAACAAAACATTATGTTAAAGAAATAACTCTTTAATATTACATTTAATAATTTATTCTGTATATCCATCCATTATACCCTTCACATATTTATATTATTACATTAATTTATATAATTTTCATTTACAGCTTACATTTACAGCTAGCTTTTGTATTTAAAGGGTCATTTGATGCTATTTTAAATAAACGCCTTATATTGACCAGCTCAGACAGTGCACTGTGATTGGACAAACCCCACAAGCACAAATGTAATGCTCCTTACCATTAAGTTCAGCTTTCAAAATAAATGTAAAGACATGTCCTTAGTAGTTTTACCCTCAGTTCAACAGAGTCGCATGACAAAATATGTTGCATCATATGACCCCTTTATTTTTATTGTGAAGTGCTACTAATTTTTTTTTCCCAGTGTTTTCATAGAAGAGGATGAGAATGTTGCTCGCATCAGTCAGAGGATTTCAGACATCACAGGACTAAGAACCAACATCACAGGACTAAGAAGCAATACATCGGCTGAACGTTTACATGTACAGTCATCTGTTCATGCACAGACAACATCTTTTCTTTACTGTTTAGCAATATTTTGCACACAAAATCATTTACTAAACCTTATTACTAATTGCTTTACAATAAATTAGATGGGTTTTTTTCTCTGTGAAATATAATGGTGCAATCATTTTCCAGGTTCAGAATTATGGGATTGGTGGCAGATATGAACCACATTATGATGTAGAGGTAAAATTATTATATTAAAATACTGACTTAAATTTGTATCAGTCAAACCTGGACCTCACCATGGGCTCCCTCAGGAATTTCTTCATGATGTTGGATTTATAATAACAAAAAGCAATACACACACGTTCAAAGAAGTCCAAGATCTATTAAGAAAATATCTGATTAATTATTAGCTCTTATTTTTTCAATGAACAGCTCTATTTTATGTCAAAGAAAAACTGATTACATATTATCTGAATCAACCAAGCTAATAAAGAATGCTTGAACTTACAGCATAAAGAGAATGAACGGATTGCAACGCTCTTAATTTATGTAAGTGTGGCCCCGTATCTAGTTATTCATTAGCTTTCCTGACTTGGATTATGAGCAATAACTCATGTCCTGTGCTTGTAGATGAGTGATGTGGAGATAGGGGGCGCCACTGTGTTCCCTGAAGTTGGAGTCGCATTGAAACCAATAAAGGTAAAAATATATAGTTATTAATTATAAAATATAAGAAATATTAATGCATCAATTCTCTGCTGTTTAAGGGATCGGCTGTGTTTTGGTACAACCTCTGCAAAAATGGAAAAGTGGATTGGTATACACAGCATGCTGGATGCCCTGTGTTCAGGGGTAACAAATGGGGTAGGGTTTTAAAGAAATTGGATTACTCTTTTAGGGTCTATTTTCTATAATGTTTAAATACATTTCATATGACAATGATCTATATATTTGCTGTCCTTTCAGTGGCTAATAAATGGATCCATGAGTTTGGACAGGAGTTCAGGAGACCCTGTTCTTTGTCAAACTGGGAGTGAAAAAATCGTATGAAGTGTATCTGTACTATATAATTAGGATATCTGTTATATTTATGATGTATCATGTAAGTGTTATATATAGGATTTGCAACATAGGTACTTTAATATAATTAAATTGTACAACAAAAAGTGCAGTAAAATGAAGTTTCAGTAAGATATCAGAGGATAATCACATTACCTGAGTGGATCAATCCTAGCAGTAAGGAGTTATTCCTGAAAATGTGATGCTACTGTGTGCTCTGCGGTTAAATCTGATGTTTGCATGTTTTCGTCTTCCAGTCTGTATTGGAATTATGTTTTACGAGTTTTGAGGTATGAAGTCTGAAACTCATTTGTGTGTGTGAACACATGAGACGCAACTCTCACAGCAACACACAGTAAAGCAATAATCATTTTGCAAGATTTTAAAGACTGTGATGTTGGATTCATTAAAAACCAAAAAGCAATAACTGTGAATAAACTGAATAAATTAATAAATAATTAATTTTCTAATCTCGTGGTTTAATATTATTTTGACTTTTAGGTTGGTTTTCAGGGCAGCTATAATTTGCGTTGGTTTCGGCGAACAGGTGGGCGAGACCTAGGACCCCAAAAGGACGAGTGTGAATGAACGATCAGTAATTGACGCTTAACTTCCCTTAACCAGCACAAGATGAGATGACGAAAAGTGTCAGACTGCTGTTTCACTGCTCGAAACTTCCAAGACGATCACAACCAAATCCTCGAACCATCTGCTGTTAGAAAAGGCAAGCGTCTAAAAGAAAAGTTCAGTGAGAGTGAGCCAGGTCATAAATTAGCAGTTTCAAAATGAAGATTTGTAAAGAAAATGACTTTGGCTTCCTTTTCTCCTGTAAACAAATGTTGATTTTCACGAGACTCACAAACGCATGTGCTTCACATATGTCTGACAGCATCCGCCAGTAAAGCAGTCTAGTGAATGCACGTACAACAATAAGTGGAAGGTTACACGAAACTGTTCAAACTGTTCACTGTTCAGTTCACTGGAGGAGGCCTTTATTTACCCCCCAT
>JAUMHR010035852.1:0-12535 GCA_032361145.1 Enteromius fasciolatus
AACGAGCTATCAGCTGTGTGTGATTACTAGTTTAGCGATCCTCCCGAAACCAAGTTATTTGCAAAACTTTAACTGTAGTCAGATATGTTGTCAGCGAGTTGCGCTATCAATAGCTGATCGGAACGTCCGCAGTGTTGACACTGACGGCAGCGCGGATTGATGGAAATGGAAGGAAAATAGTGCCGATTAAAACTGAGGTATGGATTTTTTGAGTGTTTTTGTGATGTAAATTAAAAGCTTTGAAACGCATATCATTTTTTCATGTAAAAAAGCACAGTTTTGAGGCCCCGGAAACTAACCGGGACTACTTTCATAAAAAACTTCCAGCGGCCAGAACTCTGACCAGGGAGGTGACCACAGAGTGGGTCAGTGTGTATACACTATTGAGCTGTTAAGGATAGCATACAACTTCATGTCTTAAATGGGCGAACTATCCCTTTAAGACACCACACTGTGGTTTTTCTGCAAATGAACACAGCAGCTGAGCTCTTGAACAGACCTGGGGCCTCATGTACAAAGACTTGCATAGAATTAATACTAAGACATTGCGTATGGAAAAAGCTGGAAATGTGCGTACGCACAAAAAAATTCAGATGTATGAAACACTGCGTACGCGGAAATCAACGCATATTCTCTTTGTACATCCAAATTAATGTGAAATTGAGCACACATGCACGAGTGCTTAAACTCCTCCCTGCCCCTTCCCCCGTATAAATATGGTAATGACTCCACTTTGGCAAAACCAAACGAAAAAGCAAGCAAGAAGAGAAAGTTCACAGAATGTGAATTGGAGGTGCTCCTAACGGTGTAGACCGGAGTAAAACCGCAAGTTTTATTATTATTTGCAAGTTTGTTCTCCAGAATTAATAAAAAAACATCGCACTGTGAACGAATTAAAAATGAAATGGTCTGATGTAAAGGTGCAGGTTAAGAGTAAATAGCGGCGCACCGTAAAAGTGTGGACCGAACAGGCGGGGGAACAGGGGATGCTGAACTAACACCCTTTGAGGAGAGAGTTGCCTCAATTGTGGGCGAAACCTTACTGTCTGGAGTAGTATCCGTGTCTGTGGGAGACAGAAAATTCCTGTGATCCCTAAAAATGCACTCACTGCCATTGCCATAGACTAAGGGTTGTATACATTTGCAAATGCTTTTATGGCCCGGTTTCACAAACTAGGCATTTAAATAAATGTTTAAATTAAACATTAGTTAAATTAAGATATTTAAGCAACTTGCCTCATAAGAAAATATTACAGGTGTGCATCTTAACACAGAACAATAACACTGACATGTTTTAAGATATATCAGAGCAAGATATTTTCATCTGAGACAACTCAAACATGCAATTTAGTCTGAGATAAGTTTAAGCCTTGTCTGTGAAACTGGGGGTATATGTTCTAAGTAGGATTTTAACGGTATGATAATCGTCCCAGAAGATATCACAGTTTCACGGTATACGGTATTAAACTATCTCCAATATTATTATAATCATCAACTAAAATTACCCTTAAATAAATAAAATTAAATATGTTTTTAAATGAAGTGATGCCCCGGTTACACTACAAGCAATCAGCTGCCAAGACCACATTCCCTTCATAATCGAGCTGACAGCTGACAGTGTGACTGCTGAACTGGGATCTGATTGAGTCACATTCAGAGATTTAGTTTGGATTTAATTTTCTTTGTTAATTATTCTGATCTTAAACAGGGCGAAGTGTCCAAACACACAGAAAACTCCTGGAGAACCAACTGAGATCCACGTGACATACGGTGACGAGATGGTGTTTATTAAAGACGAGAGTGAAGACATGAAGATTGAAGAAGCATTCAGAGTCAAACATGAAGATACCGAAGAACAAACAAAGACGGAGTTTATTAAAGAGGAGAGTGGAGACATACAGATTGAAGAGGTATTTAGTCTGAAACATGAAGATACCGAGGAACAAACAAAGATGGTGTTTATTAAAGAGGAGAGTGAAGACATGAAGATTGAAGAAGCATTCAGAGTCAAACATGAAGATACCGAAGAACAAACAAAGACTGAGTTTATTAAAGAAGAGAGTGGAAACATACGGATTGAAGAGGTATTTAGTCTGAAACATGAAGATACTGAGGAACAAACAGGTTGGTTTTATTCTCAAAGCTGAACTTAATCAGTTGATTCTTATTAAAATGTGTAGCTCTACAGAAATGAATGATATTATTGAAGAAACTCATATGATTGTAATGTAAGTGGTTTAATTTGTCATTCGCCTCGTGTGGACAGATGTTAAGATCACATGACCGCATAATGATGACATCACTGTTTCACGATTGGCCAGATTCATGACATCACATGGATCAAGTCAAACACAGCTATTCACTTTACAATTAATGGATGTAATCCTCTTCAATGCATGCATGTCGTATGTCAAGCGATTTAAAAAAAATTATTAACCCTTAAACCCTTATCCCTTAAATTATTCACGATTAATCCCAATGTTTGAATATATAAAGTCTCTATTTTTTTTATTAGCGTAAAATAGATAATTGAATCTGACCAAAGAGTTTTGAGATGTTTCCTATTTAAAACTTGACTCTTCTGTAGTTACATTGTGCATTAAACCCCAATGAAAAATTGGTAAGTTGCAGTTGCTAGGAACTAAACACTCATTCCGGTGTAATAGTCAAGGAATTTTGTCACAAGCAATGACAATATATATCACGCTGCACCTGAAAACAGCCAGATCCTCTTGCTTGCGCAGGGAGCTAGTTATATGTCAGCTTTGGACTTTAGACTCAAGACTAACATTTTAGAGCAGCAACATTGTTGCATCAGAGTTCACTTTTATGTTAACATTTCACAATTTTTATTTCAGAGTCAAGTAAAGGAAAAGATAAGAATAAATTGAAAGAAGATCAGAATAAACAGACTGCTGTGGGAGAGTATATGTCCTTCGAGTGTGGAAAGACTTTTTCTTCAGCAAAGTGTACAAAATGGCATGAGAAGATCCACACTGGAGAAAAACCTTATAAGTGTTCACATTGCAATAAAAGATTCAGTAAATCGGGAGACCTTAAAAGACATGAGATGATCCACACTGGAGAAAAGCCCTATAAGTGTTCACACTGTGACAAGAGATTCAGTCAGTCAGCATATCTGAAAACACATGAGAGGATCCACACTGGAGAAAAGCCCTATAAGTGTTCACACTGTGACAAGAGATTCAGTCAGTCGACATATCTGAAAACACATGAGAGGATCCACACTGGAGAAAAACCTTACAAGTGTTCATACTGTGACAAGAGATTCAGTGGGTCAACAGATCTGAAAACACATGAGAGGATCCACACTGGAGAAAAACCTTACAAGTGTTCACACTGTGACAAGAGATTCAGTGGGTCAACAGATCTGAAAACACATGAGAGGAGACACACTGGAGAGAAACCTTACAAGTGTTCATACTGTGACAAGAGATTCAGTCTGTCAGGACATCTGAAAACACACGAGAGGATCCACACTGGAGAAAAACCTTATGAATGTCCACACTGTGACAAGACATTCAGTCTTTCAGGAATTCTGAAAAGACATGAGAGGATCCACACTGGAGAAAAACCTTATAAATGTTCACACTGTGACAAGAGATTCAGTCTGTCAGGAATTCTGAAAAGACATGAGAGGATCCACACAGGAATGAAACCTTATAAGTGTTCACACTGTGACAAGAATTTCAGTCAGGTAGGACATATGAAAACACACGAGAGGATCCACAATGGAGAGAAACTTTATAAGTGTTCACACTGTGACACGAGATTCAGTTGGTCAGGACATCTGAAAACACATGAGATGATCCACACTGGAGAGAAACCCTATAAGTGTTCAGACTGTGACAAGAGGTTCATTCAAGCGTCACTTTTGAAAACACATGAGATGATCCACACTGGAGAGAAACCTTATAAGTGTTCACACTGTGACAAGAGGTTCAATCAAGCTACATTTCTGAAAACACATGAGAGGATCCACACTGGAGAGAAACCTTATAAGTGTTCACACTGTGACAAGAGGTTCAATCAAGCTGCAATTCTGAAAAGACATGAGAGGATCCACACTGGAGAGAAACCTTATAAGTGTTCACACTGTGACAAGAGCTTCAGTCTGTCAGGACCTCTGAAATCACATGAGATGATCCACACTGGAGAAAAACCTTATAAGTGTTCATACTGTGACAAGAGCTTTAATCAATCTGCAATTCTGAAAAGACATGAGAGGATCCACACTGGAGAGAAACCTTATAAATGTTCACACTGTGACAAGAGCTTCAGTCTGTCAGGACATCTGAAAAGACATGAGATGATCCACACTGGAGAGAAACCGTATAAGTGTTCACACTGTGACAAGAGATTCAGTCAGTTAGGACATCTGAAAACACATGAGAGGATCCACACTGGAGAGAAACCTTATCTCTGCACTGCATGTGGGAAGCGTTTCAATCAATCAACTGCTCTACGCAGTCATACACAAAACTATCACAGCTAGTAGATCGTCTTCAGCTCCAGCACTTTCAAGTCTGATGCTGTATCTTCACCAAATGTGACACAATAATGCATCAAGCAATGAAATATCATCTTGATAAATCTGTCCAGACATTACAAGTGACATGACAAAGAAACATTAAGTTTTCACAGTGCATAAAGTTCATCTTCAAAATCAGCAGATTCAACTGTAAAATTGAGATCAACTCAAAGATTGAGTTCCTCCTAAAAGAACAAAGTCAAAAGGCTTTATTTTTGTGTTTAATTTTCATTCATGATGTAAGTGATATAACAGTACTTTTTTACTTTTGAGTTTCATATTCTGTTCAGTTGTTAAAAATGTTCATGTACTTTACTTACTCTTTAATGAAGGAAAGCAGAAGCTTTTTACCAAGTGTTTTAATTGTGTTCTTCATTGTTAAAATGACTATTCTTCCACTTGAAATGAATCTAAGGATCCTTCTGAGATTCTATTGTAAGTAGGAATACTTGAACCCAGTATTTAAAGCTGCAGCTTGTAATTTTTACCTCGTTGCCGCCACCTGTTTAAAAATCTGGTATTGCATTTGTTTGCAGCATTATATTCCATGTGTGGGTTGTGCGAACAAATTTAATGTGATGAGCTGAATGTGTAGCTGTCTGTCACTGAGGAGTGAGTCTTGTAATTAGTAATCCCAGATTCCAGCCTAAGTCTTGGAATGTAGGACCCAAATAAGAATTTTCACCGGATATTGTGATCTGAACAAGTAACAAGTCTGCCATGCTTTGTTCTGACCAGCTGAAGAAAAAACATTACAATAAAACATGCTACCAATGGTGATTAAGCCTAATGGTTAATTATTTTCAAATTATTATGTTAACAACATCAGCACTGCATGACTACGAGTATAGTGTGCATTAGCGTCAGTAATGGGAATAACAGCGTTATAAATAAACAGTGTTACTAAAAAAGTACAATTTTTATTTTTCCTTTTCTGTTTTTAAGTTTATAAAGGCGATGTAAACTGAATAAATACCTATTTCATAATTCTACAATAGTATAATATTGTGTATTTGTCACACCTCAAGACATCGATCAGATGATATATTTGTCCTGTAATCAGCTGTAAATGCTCAATCAGTTGCCTCAAAAAATGCCATCAGGTGCATGATTTCACATTGAGCAGTGTGCATATATATAATACCCACAGCTGGTGTTCACTGATGAGCTGCGCAAAACCATGTTCTTTATCTGCGTGGATTTGTGCAGCTCGTCACGGCTGTGGGTAGTAAATACAGCTCAATGTGAAATCACCAACCTGATGGCATTTGCCACTAATTACTGAACCAGCTTTACTGACAAAATGCAAAAACACATCGGCTGATGATTTTAGTGCATCCCTACTAAACCCAAACAGTACTACTAACTTATAAAAAATGAGAACACTATAATTAAAATCGGTAGTAGAAGTCATAAAAGTCTTAAAACGGCCGGACCTCTCCGCAAACTACTCTATTTCTATCCTCTGCCTCGCCAAGTCCCGGGTATGTTACCCAATATAGCTTCAATAAATGGGTTCATAAAGAGCACCCATGCAGCCCGCTGTTTTAGCGCTATGAGGAAAAAAAGCGGCTCGATCCTTATAAGGCTGCTTCACAGTCTAGTCGTGCTCGCTTGCTGACTCTCTTATGCTCTCATGTTCTCCCCTCCAAGGCGGGAGCTGTATTTGCTGTTGAGATTGAGTATGTTGGAGTGAATTATGCAGACACAATCCGCCTCCTCAGTATGTGTTTCATGTGATGATTAGTGCACCTCGTTGCCGAACTGCACGATCCTAATAAGTCATCTGAATGGGACGCCGTCACAGACAGCTTCTGGCCCCTCCCCCTCCCCCCGTCTTCTCTGTCTGCGTCAGTGCTTTGATCATCAGTACCCATCATCTTCTTGAGTGGTTTTTGATCTTTAGGCCGATTAAAAGGAATGCTGTCTTTCACTGACTCACGCCGCCTCAGCTCCAGCAGGCAATGCAGAATTTCTAGAAGTCGCTCTAGGTCGGCTGGAAGCTTTTTTCCCATTCCTGAAGAGGCAGGGGACCAGGGCCCTAGATTGCGCCAAACCTGCCGCCGCCAGTTCAAATAAAGCTCAAACTCCCGGGGTGCCTCACACGGCTTATCTGGCTGCGGGCTAAGGGCTTGCAGCTGGGGCTGATGAGCCGCTGATGAGTTTTGACGGGGCTCCTTCGTTGGTAGCCAGGGCAATGCTGATCGGTAATCTCAGGGATCCGGTAGGGCCGCTGTTTAACGATGACTCCAGGTGGTGTTCAGATCTCGTGCTGTAGTATGTTGGTCCGCCTGGGCACTGGAGAGAACACATCGGAGAACTGACCGATCAGGTGTTGGAGGTCCTTCTTCTGGGTGGCCGACCGAAGCTCGTTCATGTCGACAGTGAGGGGCTCAGATGTTGCGAGTGGGGCACCTCTCGGACTCCGAAAAGCACATATGGGATCATGAGGTCCCAGTCTCTGTGATCCTCTGGGACGACCCTCCGTAACATTCGCTTCAGGGTTTGATTAAACCTTTCTACCAGACCTTCGGTCTGTGGGTGGTATACAGTGGTCCGGAGAGGTCGGCCATGAGCTTTGACATGAACAGAGTACCTTGATCGGTCAGTATCTCCCTTGGAATGCCGACTCGGGTGCAGAGGGTGAAGAGCTCCTGCGAGATGGCTTTGGCAGAAACCGGGTGGCGTAGTCGACAATCATGAGGATGTGTTCATGCCCCCGGGCGGACTTTGGCAGCGGTCCCACCAGATCCATCCCGATGCGTTCAAAGAGCACCTCGATGATGGGCAGCAGAATGAGCAGACTTGGGGGAGGTCCTTTTGCAGACGGAAAAGGCCTGACAGAAGAGCTGGACATCCGCTTCCATCCCTGGCCAATGGAATGGAAACGGGGCGGGGCTGGCAGGCTGAGTTGCAGCGGCTAGGAGTTGGTCCAAACCCGGCCAGTCTCGTTCGAGGAACACCGGGACAGGCAGATCTTTAACCACCCCGACCTCTATCGGCCACGAACCCACGGTCGTGGAGATGCTCACGCGGCTAGCGGGGACCTGCTTGGTGTCGCCTTGATGGCAAAGGAAGATTTTCGTCTCGGTCCGAGGTGGGACAAGGGAAGACTGGATGAGACTGACCAGGAGGGCTCGCAAGTTTCGGCCGTTCAACTTCAGCTCGGTAGAGGGGGCTCCCTTTGGTAAGCTCTGATGCACAATGCAGCCTGCCAGCCACAGTTTCGTTGGGCTCGAGACTGGCTCCGTGGGCATGGGCTCGTCCGGTGGGCTGGGGACCGCCGGATGATTACTGTGCAGCCAGGTGTCCCCCGGCGTGCGTTGCTCCTGGACCACCCTCTGGGCTAATGACAGCTCCCGCTCCCCGGCATCTCTCCGCCTCCGCAAGCTCGATGGCCTGTATAAGCTCCCTCACCGTGCAGAGGTTCCCTATCCCGACGGCGTGTCGCAGGTAGCGTGGCAGCGCCCTAAGCATCCGGTCCACGAACACTCGTTCGGCCACTTGGTTCTCCGACCAGTGGTGGGCCAGTTTAGTCTGGTTGAGGTTGATAGACCCAATCCTGAAATGCCTGCACAGCGCCGATGGGAGAGAGGCCTATCTGTCCCAGGATCTCCCGTTTAACGGCGTCATAATTTTGGGCGTCCTCCGTTGGCATGCTATGGTATGTGCGCTGTGGCTCTCCTGTGAGCAGTGGAGCCAGAGCCAGAGCCAGAGCCCAGTCTTCTGCTGTGGCCTTGCACTCGAACATTTGAAGGAAGGCCTCTATATCATCCGAGGCCGTCAACTTTTGGAGGAGTTGGGAGGCACGTTGGCGCGGGTTGGGAGCGGTGAGGGGCTGGCGAGCAGCGGTGCGGATGGCGATCATCTCTCGCGGAAACTCATCCTGCCGGATGGACATATGTTCAGCAATCTGCTGTTGCCTGACACTGACTTCAGTGAAACACTTAATGATCTCTTCCATTGCCGGGGAGGAGTCGCCGTCTGCTGGGGAAACAGGGGGAAAAAAAAATAAATTAAAAAAATAAATTAAAAAAAGCTGTTGCCTGTGTCCTAAACTGCCCGCATTCTGTCACGGGGGGCAAAGAAACACAGGACAACTGAGTAAGGAATAACAAAAATAACCCGGAGGGTGGATATATTGAACAAAAAATATCACTTGAATGTACAGTCTTTCAGTGGTGCCGAATGACCGCTTTAAGCTCTCCCAGTGAACTGAGCAGCGCGCTGGGTTCTGTCCTCTTTGGGAGCGTTCTGTTGAGCAGTTCAATGCAAATGCAGTTCCTTCTAGGATGCAGATTTATCAGGGCTAGAAGCTGGTTTCTGGGAAGAAAAGAGAGTCGTTATTTTGGCGGGCGGAGTTCAAATGAAGCTCAAACTCCCGGGGTGCCTCACACGGCTTATCTGGCCACAGGCTAAGGGCTTGCAGCTGGTGCTGATGAGCCGCTGATGAGTTTTGATGGTGCTCCCTCGTTGGTAGCCAGGGCAACGCTGATCAGTAATCAGGACGCTCATCACACTATGTATGTTCTTGTCTAGTTTTTAAATTTTGGCCAATTCAGTGTAAACCGAAAAGGAAAATATCTCACTTCAGCTAAGATAACAGATGGATTTACCTCAAGATGCGGCATGCAAGCTGTTTCAGCAACCGAGCGATCGCTCTCATGAGTAAGTACTGTTTGTTTTTTGTATAAGTTTGCGTGGTATTGTGGCACAAACTTGAACACATTAATGCTTTTGTTTTTTTCCCGAACTATAATACCTGACTGAAATGCGAGTGAAGCATTTTGAATATTACAGGCTGTATGCTGTTACTATGTTCCATGTAACATAAATAATACGATATAAAAACAATATCACAAGTGCATGATGAATGAATAACTGATGGTGGTTATTTTTTTTTAAATTATAGAAAGAAGCAGCAAACGCTCAAATATCAGGTATTTACAATGTTCACTTGTTTTCAGAATTGACTCAAAGTCTGTTCACACCTCTGTAGTTAGATCAGTGTGTTCAATAATGTGTCTTTGACCTTTATATTTTTTTCCAATTTTTTTTTTACAATCAAATGCAATTTTCTCAGATGTCAGATATCAGATGTTCTTGATCTGCACTGATATTCTCTGGTAAAACACGCTCCCTAATAACTGATGGTGTTTTTTTTTTTTTTTTTTAATTATGGAAAGAAGCAGCAAACGCTCAAATATCAGGTATTTACAATGTTCACTTGTTTTCAGAATTGACTCAAAGTCTGTTCACACCTCTGTAGTTAGATCAGTGTGTTCAATAATGTGTCTTTGACCTTTATATTTTTTTCCAATTTTTTTTTTACAATCAAATGCAATTTTCCAAATGTCAGATATGACATGCCATTTCAATAACAGAGCCTGTGGTGAGAATACTGTAGAAAAAGTAAAAACATGGTGTTTACAAAAAGGAAAGACAATTGGGTATAAAAGAATAGGCACAGTTGAAATATATGCCTTAAATGTTGGTTAGTACAGCCTGAGAGCCAGTACTCTTATGATTTGTCAAAGTAAAGATTCCATTTTTGCCATATTTTGGCATACAAGTCCACCTTCAAACGTATCACACCAGTCCATGTGTTCCAACACACTATGTCACACTATGTTCCAACGCCCTTATTTCCTGAATTACATCAAGCCATTGTTGCTGTTTAGGTGAATCAGGCTTATACCAGCTTCTGGTTATGGTTTTCCTTGCTGCTGCAAGGAGTGTTTTTACCAGGTATCGGTCCTCCTGGAATGTAACCAGTGAAATATGACCCAAGTACAAGACAATGCATGAAAATGGGATCTCATATCCAAGTACCTTTGTTAGGGTTAAATGTACATTTTTCCAAAATGGCTTCAGTTTTTCACATCTCCAAAAGAGGTGTGTATGGTGTGCTTCTAAGCAACCACATTGTCTCCAACATTGCTGGAGTGTAGAAGAAACTTTACTGCTGATTTTAGGTGTAATAAAGAATCATACTAAATTCTTCCAATTGAATACCCTCAATTGTTGCAAGCTTGTGGAGGAATGTTGAATTTTACACATATCAAACCATTCATCTGGTAGAATCTCTACATTTAATTCTTTCTCCCACCTTGATTTAAGGTATAATGTGGAGTTGGCCTCACTTTCCATAATAATTACGTAAAACATGGACATTATTTTTACACATTTACTATTTGATTTGTATGCATTCATCATTATCTTCACAGCTGGGTTAATTTTGTGTGGAGTTTCTATTTTTATTTCTCTGTTAAAGTAATCTCTGAATTGTATATACCTTTTCTTTGAGTGTTTGGAAAGTCAGTAATTCCTCATCCTCCAACACCGTACATATTGCTCTAATGCCTTTTGTTGCCCATTGCTTAAATGTGGCATCACTTTCCCCTGGATTTCATTTTCTCCAAGAACTGATTCAATCTGATAACCAACCATATATGTCTCAATTTCCTTCCATCTAGCAAAATAATTGTTGATACACCAAAGAAAAAGGGGACTGAACTGAGCTGCATAAACGTAATCTTTGAAATTCGGCAAGGACAATCCTCCTCTATGCTTGGCCAACTGAAGTGTTGTGGTTTCTTTCCATCCCAAATAAACCTGGAAATAAGTTTATCCCAGATTGTAAACTGGTGTCTAGGTATCTCTACTGACAAAGCTTGAAATAGGTATAGAAATCTAGGTAGTATGTTTGATTTAATGACATTGATCTTACTGACAAAATCTAATGGATAAGTAGACCACCGTTCCACATCGCTTATAATACTTTGGTTAATCACATTATAGTTTGCACCATACAAGCTACTCAGTTTTTTTGTAATAATCAACCCTAAATATTTAATTTCTTCTATGTCCCATCTTAAATTATATCTATGTCTGATTTCCTCAGAAGGTTTGTAATTAAATTACAAAAGTTGTGTCTTCTCAATATTTAGTTTGTAACCAGCAAAGAAATTAAATTAATCAAGGATTTCCATTAATGCGGGAAGGGAAGCCTCTTCCCGCATTAATGGACATCATCTGCAAATAAACTAATTAAATTATTTTATGTCCTATTGTAATGCTTTATATTTGTTCATGTTGACGGATTGCATGGGCCAGGGGTTCAATATAAATAGCAAATAAGGTGGGACTGAGACAACAACCCTTTCTAGTTCCTCTTTTCTATCTCCAAAACGATGGAGATAATGACCCATTAATTTTTATTTTGGCTGTTGGTTGTTGGTAAAGAGATCTAATTATAATTACAAAATGTTTATTGAAACCAAATCTATCCAAAGTTTGATAAAGAAATTGCCAATTGACCTGATCGAAGGCCTTTTCGGTATCAAGGCTTAGTAATACTGCAGTCTTATTTTTACTTTCTATTTTATCTATCAGATGTAGCGTCCTCCTAATATTATCGTGCGTTTGACGGCTTTTTACAAATCCAGTCTGGAACTCATCTATTAATTCAGGAAGGACAGTCTCTAGTCTTTTTGCTATAATTGCTGTATACATCTTATAATCTACGTTAAGAATTGAAATAGGCCTATAATTGCAACTAAATTCCCTATCCTTACCCTCCTTTGGAAGTACTGAGATGGTTGCCTCATTTCATGAAGGTGGAAATTTACACTCTCTTTTAATCCAGTTAAATATTTTTAACAGGAGTGGGGCTAGATGATCTTTAAAGGTTTTATACCATTCGGCAGGAAAGCCGTCACTACCTGGTGTTTTAGATGTTTTTAAACTCCCAATCACATTTTTTATTTCTTCTAGTGTGAAATCTGCTGTAATGAAATCGTTCTGTATTTTGCCTATACTTGGTAAATCCAGTTCATTAAGAAAATTTCTTATCACTTCCATTTCAGAATCAGAGGTATCCATATACAGTTGTTTATAGTAATAAACTCAGTGATCCGCTGTAAAACAGTGATTCTGTTCAAATTCCCTATAGAATCTTAAATGATTCTGATTTACTTTTAT
>JAUMHR010035893.1:0-12534 GCA_032361145.1 Enteromius fasciolatus
AGGGAAGGAATCTGGTTTATTTATAGTGGATTTTAGCTTGTTTGGTTGGCTAACAATATAGGCGGTGATCATTAGTTACTGTGACTGTGTTTTGGTAAATAAATGTGTGAAATGTAATATTTTTGGTCTTATTAAAATAAAGAGAAGACATGCATACATTTTATAAAAAAATACATATAATAAGTTTACTATATGCACTCTATATACTATATATAGCTTACTATATATAGACATATGCACTAATATCTTTAAACTCATGTGACATATTTCGATTCACTACATGCTGTATGTAAAGTTACAGGCTATTAACAATAAAAACAGTTTTTATGTTTAAAACCCAAGAGGCAGGGCAGTGAATTGGAACACTGCAAGGTCTCTAGATGTGATTTTTAAAGTTCTGATCAATTGTGCCTCTTTTCACAGGACGTAAAATAAGTCTTCATTCCATTTGTAAAATTACATCCTCAGTCTGTATGTGGAGTTTTAACTGATAATTTAAAGAAATTTTTTTTACTTGTTAAAATTGGCACTTTTAGGGAATGAGCCAAAACGTACCATTATCATGTCTTTCCCTTTAAATGCAAATAAGCCCGCATTCCAGGAAAAAGCACCAAACCTCAGGGGATTGAGCTCTGGTAATACCAGTGCCAGCCTTTGCAAATACACACTCCACTATTAAGACAAGACTGTTATCTTTACAGAAAACTCAATGGGCAATGTACGATAAAAATAGCTCATGGTGCGATTGCATGCTATTACAAACAAGCCCCACTTGTGATTTTGAGCTTGACTAATTCCAGCGTTCGACTTCACATTGCTTTTATATGCAGTCTTAACTCCCACATTCCTATCCACATTTATATAGCAAATTTAAAAAACAGTCAAATAAAAGGTGTTGTGCACAGAGACTGTCAGATTTTCAATGAAAAAGCAAAGTTCATTTGCAATTGTATTTCCCATGCCTTACTAGCTGTCATATTTAAATAGCAATTTTAATTGCCACATTTGTCTTTTCTTTTTGTCTGCATCGACAACCTATTGTGTATACTGTTGCTCCAACTGTTAGCAGGATATATTCGCTGGGTTTGGTGTAAATAAAAGGGGGGAAATATGTATTGTACCAAGAAGGCTGTCTGTTCGTTCATACAGGCATGAACCGATTAGCAGCTGTATTTAGTGCAGTCTTTGTTGATTATCCCATTGATCAAAACATTCGTCCCGGTCGTTTGTGAGTGACGTCACCTCTCAGTCCGAACACACCCTTTTTTCCTGCCCCCTCATTTTGATTGACTGCATTGATGAAGACATCGCAAATTCAAATGCATGAGGAATTGCGATTTCATTTTGGCAGTTTTGGCAAGTTGCATACACAACGCAGAGAAAAAGAAAAAACAACAGTCTGGAAACAGTCGAAAACAGTCTGGAAAATCCTTCCATAATCCCAGGTCCAGAAATGTAGTAAAAATATCAGTAACACAGTCCATCAGTTACTGCAGCAGCTAAACTTCAGTTTTGCGATGCTAGGAGAATACTTTTTTTTTTGTGCAAAAAAACAAAAATAACAAATTACTCAACCGTTCTTCTCCCTTCAGTTACGTCTTCCGCCATTTTAGAGAGTAACAACGCATACACATGCTTTAACATATTTGACGTAATGAGTAGGGATGTAACGGAAGTATCAAAACTTCACGGTATGATAATACCTCGGTATGAACGGCATGGTACGGTATTTATTGAATCATTTACAAGAAAAAAAAAACTAATGAAGAGGCTCGAAAAAAGTGCCAGAAGTGATTATTAAATATATGTTTTGACAATAACATAGTTCGAGTGGATCGCTGGACGAATTGCCCACAGCTGTTAGCAATCAGCTAACCAATCTCCTTGTTACGATCGCCCAATCAAACCAGTTCCAAAGCACTATAAAAGCTCAAGCTTCCCATTCATTCCCATCTCGCTTTTGCAAACCCTCCTCCTCCCCTTCTGCCTCCATTTAAACACAACCTCCCACTCCGGGGGGCAGCCGGAGTTCGAGCCGGACGCCAAGCCCTTACCCTCGCCAGGGTTCTAACCGCTAGGGTTCGAGCCCGACGTTCTCCCGGCCCGCTCCCTGGACAGCACGCCAAACCCGCTCATTATTATTATCATTTTATTGTATGAGGAAGCGTGAACACTTGAAGCAGTTTACAAAGACCTACCGCTTTATAGAGACCACGGTAGTATCAGAAAAATTTGCTATTGCGGTAAGACGATATTTACTACCGTTACATTACCCAGTAATGAGCCTTGTTTACATCCGGGAGAAAGCACATATAATATACTATGTAACATAATCTGCGTCTGTTTACGCCTCGTGAAAAGCATACATGGCAGAAGACGTAACGCAGGGGAGGAGAACGGTTGAGTAAATTTTTGTTTTTTTAGCGCTAAAAAAAGTATTCTCTTAGCATTGCAAAACTGAAGTTAAGCCACTGATGTCACATGTATTTCCTGCGTTTCTGAGATCCTTGCCAGTGTATTGCTGTCTATGGAGGGTCAGAAGGCTCTCTGATTTCATAAAAAAATATCTTAATTTGTGTTCCGAAGATGAACGAAGGTCTTCTGCATCCCTTGATAATTCAGCAGATTATTTTTGTTTTGAAAAAGAAACAAGTGGGTGTGTACTTATGATGGAGGTGGGGATGAGCTCTGCATCATCCTGTTCTTGGTCATTTTCTTCACTGGGTTTCCTTATTCGTCCAAAGAATAACAACAGGTGATTTGGGCAGCGGTCACATTTTCCACTAATACAGCAGTCATGAATACCCACAATGGCAAGGGACAGGACACTGAAGATAGTGATTACAATGTATCCTGCATACTGAAAGAAAAGAAAAGAAAAAAACAGTAATTGAATGTATGTTTGTTTTTTATGTCAAATGTAATTTATACGACTTACCTGAGACTGATGAATATATTGGCGAGTCAAATCTTGTAGCACGGTCTTATTACGCATCCCACCGATAGGTTTACACCATGACTTTTGTAGATCCGAATCGTAAACATAATCTCCCTTCCATTCTGTCATGGCACACGTAACATAATCACCATCAAGTAACAACAGGAAGATCCACATCACTGGTGGAATCAGACAAGATATGAGAGCTTTAGGCCAGCTCTGACGAGTATCATCATATTTGCCTTCCAGACAGTAAAACCATCCATATGTTAGAGGCCTTAAAATGTGGAACATTATAACCAAGGAAAAAAAAGCAGGTCCAATGAAGATGGACATTGTTAGTGATTTATTCTGATCAGATCTACATGGGCATGTGAATTTACAATCCATCACAGTCAGAAATCCAAGTAACAAAAGGCTTAGTGTAACAGAGCCAAAGGCAGCAAAAAATTTCTGGATTTCTCTTAGCGATGACATCTTCTAAAATGATTTTGGCTCTCTCCTAGTCTGTAGTCCGCTTCACTATTTCTTTATATTCTGGACAGATTCCCTTTAATGAAGAAGATAAGTATCATTATTCAAATTGGCAGAATAAATCAAAACTTAAATTAACATATTGTGCAAGGAATATTTAGCACAAAAAAATGGATAAGGTGAATCCCAATGCTTTTATATCTGTGTATTTAAAAGATCTATATTTTCATAGACTTCAATATGTCAAATGTTCTTCCGATTTTTTTCTTATCGCATTTATAGTCCAGATGAAAAAACAAGCTCCTTCCCTTTTTTTTGTGAGACATAAAGTTAGAATTCTCAGTATATATCTTGCAATTATGAATTTTGCAATTAAAAAGTCACAATTACCTTTTATTTATTTATTTATTGTGATAAAAGAACAGCAACAAAAACATGCACACAGAAAATTTAGAAGTTCAGGGTGTAAACTGCACTGAAAGAAAGTCAGAATAACTTTTTAAGCAGAATAACAGAATAAGAGTTTATTTATTTTTGCAGTTCTGCTATTTCTTTCTCTTACGATTCTGAGACGATTCTTGTTCGTGAGACACAGTGTGCAATGTTTTAATGCGTATTGGCATGTTGTGATTTTACTGAGTTAGACACGTTCCTATTGGCATATTTTGTTAACCCTGGAATGACATTTTAAACAAAAAATGTAGTCTTGACCATATCTCTCAGCACCTAAACCTAATGTTTTGAATCTTGTACTGCATTGGGTTATATTTTAGGGTTAACCGAAAAGTACTGAAAATTACCAATACTCTTTCTTTCTTTCTTTCTTTCTTTCTTTCTTTTATACAGTGTAGACTAAAACAGAGGTTATTGTTCAGTCAAATTGTAGCTTTTCTCAAACTTTGAAATATATTTTTCTTACAGTCATACTAGAACTGCTACTACTGCATATGAACCTAAATCACCAATTAAAACTGGTTTTCCGTGAATTCTAACCAATCACTAACTTTTATGTGATTTACTGCAGCGTCATGTACACCATTATTTTAATGTCTTTGTTGTTTAATTGTGCGAAATAAATAAAGTGACGTTAACATTTTTCAACCCTCCTCACCTTTGCTGCTTTCAGCCTGACATCATCATATCCTTTCATCATATCTGGAAGTATTTCTGACTTACAACCAGTAATGTAGGCCAGTTTATGGTTAGTAATGGTTAGCTGTAAACTCTCACCTTGCTCATGTTAACTTGACTACCTCACTGAGCATAAAAAATACATTGCAATCATTCCAAAGTCAAGACAATAGCCGTGGTGCTTTAATAAGGACAAAATCGACTGAATATTTGCCTTTTCTTAAGTCATAAAATTATAAATTATGACCTACCTGCAACTAGTTTGGATTCAGTTGGATTTCAAGTTTGCAGCTCCAGATTCTGTTGCAGAGAGCTCTATATATGTGTATCATATGCACTTTTTCCCCATACTGTATATGTAAAAAGGAAAAAACCCTACTTTTTTTTCACAAGAGGTGGAGCCGGGGGTGGCTTTTGGGAATAAACCCCGAATGTTTTTAGGTCTAGCTCTGCCCCTGCTTCATGGAACATGCAGCAGTCAAAGTGGAATGTTAAAAAATTCTTTGTCTTTGGATGCCGTTTAACTAATTCTCAGTCCTTGCATCAGATTTGAAGAAACGTTTATAGAAAAGTTTATAGTTTTTATGAAGTTTAGGCTTACAATCAGTGTTTGGTGCTTGTACATCAGCATCAGTCATCTATCATTTCCTCTGATTTTAGGCATTACTCATGGGTAAGGGTAGGTTTAGGTGTAGAGATAGTGTCAAGACTATATTTTTGCATTAAAATATTGTCCCAGGGTCAACAAAATATGTTGTCTTAAGGACACATAATGTTGATAAAGAAATTTTGGTAGTAGCACGTACAAATGATTAACCACAGCTGGCACCAAACATACTTATTCTATTCATTTATTAATGAGGAAATGTGAGCTCATGAAATAGTACTTGGCAAAATTGGGACATGCTGAAACCAATTGTCTATTCTTAAACTTCTTCAAAGTTTATTGTTACATCCATACATTATATAGTTCATTGCAAGGGGTGGTGCTGTTATTTTTCCAATAAGAATATGCATTATATCTGTTTGGTACACAGGTCCAATTAAAAACATCTGGAGCACTACAGACTCCCTCCACCATTTCATAATTTTATGAGGATATAGATATACATTTATATATAGAGTTCTAGTTCTCTAGAGCAACACCCTTGAGAGAAGAGAGAAAACCATTAAAGTGAAGAGAGAAGGGACTGCTGAGAGGAAAACTCACAAAAACATCTGGCAGAGAGCATAACATAATTTAACCCTCGTGTAGTGTTCGAAATCAGGTCACTTCCTGGGTCACCAGGGTCAGACTGACCCTAATTTGGATTCAATGTATTTTTGAAAAAAAACAACAACAAAAAACTTTTCACACATTTCAAAGAATGAATATATGAATTTATGATTTATAAAAATGTTTTTAACCACAATTTTGGACTACCACTCTTTGCACCTTTAAATTGTTTGTGATTGCACATTGTTTAATGATAATATATTTGTCTAAACCTAAAATAATCTTGACAAACTATATATCATTCGATCTCTAGTTTTCATATTTTCATAGTTTTCATATCTGAATTTCTGAGTCTGAATTTGTGAAATCTGAATTTGATTTTCTGAATTTCTTCATCTTGAAATCTTGAAGCTATATATTTTTTTATTTTTAATGTGTTTTATTGTGTCGGAGTTACGTTATGGTAAGGGGTGTAACATTTCAGCGACATGCTTGTGGTATTCGGCCTATCACAGTGCACTGGATAGCTGGCCAATCAGAGCACACCTATTTTTTTAGAAAGATGAGCTCTATGCAAGTCGACCTGTTTCAGAAGGTGGGGCTTAGAGGAGAAACAAAAATGTACAGAATGGGGAACATTGCATTGCACTAAATACAGAATATTATTCTTTTTAGCAGCATCATATGGCCCCTTTAAGTCAAACTCCTGTCAGGGCCAAAATAAGAATGTGACTATGATTGCAAGGTCAAAATATCAATGTCCAAATTAAAGTTTTGAATGTTGTACAACTGTACAGCATATATACATATGTATATATATATATATATATAATACTAAATTAACAGCGTTGCAGCCATCAGTTTATGACATTAAAGTACCGCGAGAATGATTATAATGAGCATATGGCACAATCATCTGTCAAATGCTCTCACGGTACTTTGATGTCATCAGTTGATGCAGCATCACTTTAAGTTGAGCGCTTGTCAAATATTGTCCCTGTAACCTCTGTTGGTGAGTTGTTTATAATAAGCCATAGCCCAGTCTTGTCAAGTTACACTGTTTAATAAACTGCACTTACTGTACTTGCCAAAAGTGGAATTATTATAAAATGTTGTGTTTTCTTTTATTTTTTTTATAATGTAATTCATACTATTTACCCGAGATGATTTTGACTGCTTCTATCTCTTATAGTCTAAAGTCCAGTTCACAAGTTCTTTATATTCTGGAAAAAAATCCCTAAAAGAAGATAACAATCACTATTCAAATCAGCAGAATACATTCATTTGTTTTGAACATATGGTGCAACGAACATTTAGCCCAAGAAACTGAATGCGGTGCTGTATACAAAAGAGCTGTATAGTTTGACAGACTTTTGATAGTTTTTCTCAAACTTTGGAATAGATTTCCTCATGTTAACTTGACTACCTCACAGAGCATAAAAAATACATTGCAATCATTTCAAAGTCAAGCCAGTAGCTGTGGTGCATTAATAAGGATAAAATCGAGGTGCTGAATATTTGCATTTCTTAAATCATGTAAAACAAAATCACAAATAATGACCTACCTTCAACTAGTATGAATTCAGTGCTTGCAGCTTTCAGATGCTGCTGCAAAGGGATTATATGTGCCCCATGCACATGCTTTTTTTCCATTCATAAAATTCTTTTCACCACACTAATGGAGCATTTAGCTCAGACATGTAAACTCTCTCCCTGCCAGAATGTTTTTTTTTTGTTTTTTTTTTTTAAAGTTGCAAACCTTTTGATGATTTTCCCTAAATTTGACAGCCTTCAGAATATTTTCTGCTATGTGCTATGCATATATGTACATATTAGATATCCAAATAAAGAACCTAGTCTCTGCTTAAAAAAACTAAAATCTTTATGTGTCTGTGTTTTATCACCACTTCAGTGCAGATTAGAAGTATTGCATTTTCAAGCAAAACACATTCAGATGTCATATTCTTTCACCTGCAAATAACTATATGAATAATTGAAATTGCATAAAATAAACAGAACAAACAGACAGACACACACACATTTGTGAATCAGAATATCATATTGTTCATGACATGGTAAGCAAGTTTGTGAGTATTTTAAATAAAAATGAAAAAACTAAATAAAAGCAATCAATCCGTCATGCAGCGTTATTGTGCTCGTGTTGTATTCACATTGTAAACGTTCTAAATAATAGTGGCCTAAAAAAAACTCACTCTGGGGGTACGCTGGAATATTTTACACTCACCGCTGAAAGGGTTAAAAATGGCTAATTAAAGCCCAAAATGGCTGACATGGGAAAATTGGGTATTATTTGGTGTCTGCATGTTGCACCAAATCTAAAGAAACAAAGTTTTGTGATTTTTGACCAAAGCATTCAGAAGTTATAAGCAAAACTCTTCATTTTTCATATCTCCTGACAAGGTGGCACAGTGCTGAAATACTGCAGAAAGTCTCAGATCGTGCCTGTTACAACAAACACCAAGTTTGGTCACAATACGCCAAGCTGTTATCGAGATAGACTGAGATACATTTTTGAATTTTGAGTTCCATAACTTTTTGCCAGCATGGTCTGAAGATTATCTGAGCCAGTTTTGGTGAAAATCAAACAAACTGTCTAGGACGAGTTCAAAAAACTAAACCTTTGAATTTTGCAACCGCAGTTTTACACTACCGAGGACAGTAAGGTCTCATTAATTTGCTCTTTGCTGACAGGAAGAGCACTGGACTGGGCCACGGGCATGTGGGAGGGCCAGCACATGACTTTCCCCTCATACCAGCACTTCCTTCGGCAGTTCTGGGAGATCTTTGAGCAAAAAAATTCTCTCAGAGTATCCACTAAACAATTTTATACAGTATGGAATCCAATGATCTCATACTTTGAAAAAGGCAGAACACTTTCCCCAAACTAAAATTGATAGGTAAATTAAAAGGTATACAGTATGTTTAAAAGCATAAGGTATCCAAACTCAATGGGCATTCATTGTTTTTAAGTATTTCTTCACTGTACTATCAAACTTTGTGATTATGTTTTTTTTGTAAGGGTGGTTCATGGGGAAAAAGTAAAAATAAATAAAAAAAATAAGTGGAGTTTTGTCAAATCCTTGTATCTGTTATTTTGCCCTCTTCTTCCTCCAATAATAATAATAAAAAAGACACATCTCTTTACTCTGGCTTACACCTAACACACTAAAGCACATTTATCAATAAAATACGTTAAAAGACTGTTAGGCTGCATTAATAAGATAAGCCGGAACTGGGAACACTCCCCTTAACACAAGATGTACTCGTTACGTCATAAAAAGAATGGCATCTACTCTATTATTAGTCAGATGGTGTCTTCATCAGAAACAAGAACACATAGATGAGCTCCGTGAACAGATCACCTGAACCAGATGCACACACACACACACACACACACTATAAGTCCTTTGCACAATCTGACACACGCTTAAATTGAACTGGAAATTAAGTGCTAGGTGTCCTTTCATTGCACTTTGTACAAAATAAAAGCCTTTAAAAACAAACTTTCCGGAAATAAATCGTTATTATTATTATTATTATTTTATTTAATATTGACTATATTATCCACAAACCTTTTTTTCACTGCATAAACTCAGATGTATGAGGATCAATCCATTACAACAAGAAATACAAAACTTTTGATAAGTGAAAGAAAATGAAAAATAATAAAAAAAATAAAAACAAAAATGAATAAGCGATTTACAAGCACTTTTTAAAGGCTGGCCATTTTTTATCAGGAACACTAAAGATGCTACAGAGTTTTCAACACAAAGGTCAAGACAATCCCTGGTTTGACAAAACCTGAACTGGAAGTATAACTGAAAATTACAGTCAGTCAAGCATTCAAAAATTAGTAATGATTTTATAATTCATCCTTTCATTCTTCTATAATGTATTTTTCAATAATTTTCTTCTTTTCTAATAAAGTTGTGTTGGAAATAAAATCAAAATTTTAAACATCAAAGCAATATATGTCTACTGGTTATAAAAGTATTCAACCCTCCAGATGTTATTTCAAAGAGAGGAACAAGAAAATAACTTTAAATTATGCGAACGTAACTCTCTTAAAAGACATAGAAGTTTAGAATGACTTGAGGATAATTAACAGTGTAATTTTACTGTTAAAGACGATCTTCTTCCTGACTAATTTCCTCTCGTCCCGTTTTGCACCAGCAGGTACAAGCAACCACAAAAACAACCAAAATGCTATAGCACAGAAGCAAAATTAAACCATCACGCTGAGGAGGGAAAATAAATAAATATATTAGCCCATTTTCGGAACAGCGCTTTCTGCAACATATGAACATGACTTAAGATAAACTCTTACAGTCTTGTGGCATACCTGTGAGGCACTGATGTAGCTGAGAGTCTGGGTTTGTAGTTCAGTCTCATTTCTTCCAGGGATCAGTTCGGTAGGTTTACACCATTTTATTTTCAGTTTGTCATCAAGAACAAACTCTCCTTTCCAGTCTGTTTTACTACATGCTATGTATTCTCCATCAATAAGCAACAGAATGATCCACAAAATAGGTGGAAACACGCTTATGACCAAATTTATAGAAAGGGTTTGTTTCTCTTTTTTAATATATTTAACATGCCAATAGTAGAGAAACATTAAAGCTAAAAAAAATATTGCAGGAGCAATGAGTAATAGGCCTGTTAGGATTTTATTTAACTGAGAGTCACACGGACACGAAAAATTGTAATCTGCCAAAATCTCCAATGGAATCATCAAAATATTTGCTGGAAAAGCTGTGAAAAATAAAGAACTACCCAGGCCACCTTTAAATGTAGATGCAAATTTTGCTGCTGTAGACATCTTAGGGTCTGACACATTAGCTTATTTAATATATTTGATGATTTGGTCGTTTGTGCTCAAAATGTTTTTAGTTTAGTGCATTTGATAATGTTGAGGAAGTCGTCAACAGAATGGAATTCTACAAAATACAAAATGACAGAAAATGACAAATATTAGCATTTCAGTTTATTTAGCTTCACTTGCAACCACTGAACAAAACATTTAAACATTTTAATAAATGTATTTTAAAATAGCTGTATGTTTTTATACTTAGGCTTGTGGCTGTATTGTGCTGCGTCGTCTGCGTATCGTTCAGCTGCTTTATCAACTTTCAAAGGGGTTTCAAGGAGACATGAAACACACCCCTTGCCAATGATCTGTGCTCTCAGTAAATGTGAGAATTTTCTTTTTTTCTTTTCACTGCTGATTGTGGTTTCAGATATACAGTATTGATGCAACTACTACAATGTGCCTTTGAAAAACTTATTTTAGTTTACTAAAAAAAGATGTACTAAAAATTAAACAAGAATAGTTTATTCTCAAGTTACTCTAAACAAAAACAAACAAAACACTTTATTTTAAGTAGCTTATACCTGTATAATATTCTATAATTTTAATGTAAATTGATAGGTATTATATGTATTAAAGCTGTGCACAATTGGGTTAAATCAAACTAGGGTGCAGCTAGATGAGATGTAATTCAATATTTTTGAAAATTGAGAATTTAGTAAAAATGAGTATGCATTTTCTCAAATTTGATTTTCCAATTATATTTGTTATAACCTTGTTATAAGTTTATAAAGGTACTGAAAATATCTCCTCTGTGTATTTTTTTTTCTTTTTGTTATTAAACCAGTTGTACATATACATTACCATCTTATGTGACAGATTGTGTGGATTTTATATTCATATTCTGCTGTTCAAGATATATTTCTCTGACAACTTTTGATGTTCAAAGCATATATATATATATACCAATGTAGCGGCCCCTGCCCTCCAGAGAGTTACGGCTTTCAAGTTCTGTTAGGGTGAAGCACCGGGTTCTGGTAATATATCTGTCAACTGGTATAAACTATTACAAACCTCAGCTGGTTTTAGCTGGAATGTCTCTACTGAAAGATTTAGTTAAGCTAGTAACGTTGCTACTTGTAGCTAGCTACTCCCAAACACTGGTAATGAATAAGTTGATGAATTAATAATTTCTTTATATACAAACTGATTAATTTAGTCAGACTGTGTTTGTCTACTTATTTGTTATTTTAAAGTCAGTGAATTCCTTTTTTGGCTCGTGTTGTCTGTCGTGAAGTGATATGCATCTTTCTGCTTTTGCATCTACACTTGAAGGTGGCACCTTTTAAGGAAACAATTTAAAATGTCTGTGTTCTCGGAAAGAGAAAAAAAACAACAACAACAACCACATGTATGTTTCACACTAAAACCCTAGCTTTAGGTGAAAGAAAACATATATATTTTTATCATTACTTTATGAATCATCAGCCTTGTGGATATACTATAAAACTGAGTATTTTAACATTTACAGATTGGCCCTGTGACGAATCACCAGAGGCAGTTGGATCCATTTGCAAACGTTTTATTCTCAAAGTCGGACAGGCGGAAGTCAAAACAACAAGCAGACAGAGCAATGAAGGGCAAGACAGTATTCGTAAACGATAATCCAGGCAATAGGTCGGGGCAGGCAGCGAGAGTCAGAGTCCAATAAACAATCCAATAACAACGGGGAAATCAAACACGGGAAAAACACTCAGAGTTGTATGCTTGGCAAAACAAAACTTCGCGAAGTATAAGCGTCCAGTTCCGGCTTATAAAGCCCGCCAAATGGCGCGAGATCGGCAGCGGAAGAGACCAAGGTACGTGGGAAAAATAGGTCCGGGTAGGAACTCAGAATTCGGGAGAGGGTTCCCGCTGCTGTCTCTCGGAGAGCGCCACAGAGGCGCG
>JAUMHR010035932.1:0-12531 GCA_032361145.1 Enteromius fasciolatus
TAGTAACTAGATGTGTATGTAGTGTGTAACCACAGTGTAAGTACACACCGGTACATAGTATCTACAGCTGTAATATTACTGTTACTACACACATGTAACACCCCTCAGAATGGTGTGTGTGAGTACAAATGTGTAACAGGACATTGGTAACAACACTTTTTACACTTCACTAAGTAGTCATGTAACAGGAAGTGCATAGCTACATTTAGTAACAGCAGTATGTATAAGAGTAACTGGAACAGGGGTGATCGGGGTGTAGGTGGGTAGGTTTAGGGATATGTAAAGTGGGTGGAGTTGGTGCACCTCTGTGTATATACATGGTAACTCCTCAGGAACTGCCCACTTAATATAAAGTGTATTGTTTTTGACAACGATGCCATCTGTATGCAATGCATTTCAAGAACACAAATGAAAAACTTTTTGTCGTTGTGTAAACATACCCTAATTCTCTGACCTCAACTGTCTAGATGGCAAACACTGCATTGTGCCTCTGGTTTGGATTCCATTTCTGCAGGTTTTTCAGTAACCCCTACAAACACCTAAAGCACACTTTGCCAATGCACAGCGCCTCGTGCATATAAACTAGAAAACAAGGAAGAGCGACAATAATGGAGAAAGTTCACAGTTGGGTATTTTGAAAAGAACGAAGGACAGAAATGGTTGATGGGAACAAATTTTCTTCTTTTTTACATATGATTTTAGACGAACAAAGTGTTTGGTGTGAATCTTGTCAAGTTGTGCCTGATTAGGATATAATGCAAGTCACTTTCACATCAAATAAAGACATGATTTCATTGCCTCTAAGTGTATTATAGCACAGGGAGAGATTATTTCCATGAATGGTTAGTCAGCTTTATTTGAAGACATTAAGGACTCACTAAATGCCTCATGTGAAGCAGTTAATGGTATTTCAACACTGCACATATGTTTTCATATGCAATGCTAATCACTAGAGCCCAAATGATTGTGGGATAGTATATGTTTTGAGATATAGCAACATTACATGACATTAGCTAAAC
Source organism: Enteromius fasciolatus (assembly GCA_032361145.1). NCBI lineage: Eukaryota > Metazoa > Chordata > Actinopteri > Cypriniformes > Cyprinidae > Enteromius > Enteromius fasciolatus. The sequence continues at coordinate 1,020 of JAUMHR010035932.1, forward strand.
TTAAATGAGTTTCAAATGACTTACCTCAGGCTAAATATAGATGAAAGAATATAAGTCTATACTGCATAGAGATGCATTAAAAGATGAAGCCAGCAATTATGAAGTAAAAGATGATTCTGACTGCAGTTTTGTTCTCTTGCTGACACACGGACGTGCACACATACTCTGAAAACACATCCCAACACTCCCAGCCTAATTACAGGGCCATGCAATAGCTCTCCTCGGGGAAGATTATATAGCTCTATTTCTGACAGGTAAAAATTAGATACCTAATGGAATGGAAGCTTTCTCCGACGAAGAGGACAGTGAAAAAAATGTCCTTTTTAATTTAAAAGCCCCTTAAATTAGATTTTAATTTGGAGAGCACCATGAAAAAGCTAATAGACTAAATCAGCTAGTTTTTGCCTCAGTTTATGTGTATGTGTGTGTGTGTGTGGGTGGGGGGGGTGTTTGTACGATTCGTTCAGTTTTCCTCTGTGCTTAAAATTTAATGAAGATTGTTCATTAACAGGCCTAATTACAAACACTGAGATTTTCCTCATCAGTCTTCTCACAGTATACAACTTCTGACTGAAGAGTTTATAGTTGGACACCAGCTTGTTGTTGCTCTTTTTTTTTTGAATAAGGATGTTTGAAGGGGGAATTATATGTTTTATATATAAACATTTAAACATAGCTTTAAATATTTTATTTTAATTGCATAATTCATCTACCTTTACACATTCACCCAAACATTAAACTTTACTCAACCTTTGGTCATCCAAGATGTAGATGAGTTTGTTTCAGAATAGATTTAGCATTACATCAATGGTTGCTTTGTTGTAAATGGGTGCCAGTCCAAACAGCTGATAAAAACATCACAGTAATCCACATGATTACAAAAACTGGAAAGAGGATGTCTATTGGACTGTGAATTGGATATGAAGTAATAAAGTGATATTTCATGCATTGTTTAGCAAGACGAGGAAATGTTATCGTTAACTACCTTTGTTCAAACATAAATTCAGATATTTTTGATCAAATCTAAGAGGGTTAAGGGAAATGTATGTAAATAATTACTATTAATTATGATTAATTGCAATTATTTATATTAGTAGTAGTAACTGTAATTACCATCCACTAATCTGTTAATTCAGCAAACATATAGTGGATAAGTTCCATATAGACTCTAAGAAAGGATATTTTTGTGGCCACAGAAAAATACCTTCTTAAAGCCCCGTTCACACAAGCAGCGACAAAGCGACGCAATCCCATTCATTTCAATGGAGAGCTGGTGATATCCGGCAACAAGAGCAACAGCGGCTGTCAGTGACCGTTGGCGACTGGATGTGGGCGTGTCCAACGACGTGACAAAGTTCAGAATCTCTCAACTTTATGCAAATGAAGAGCGACTTTCTGGAGCGACAGCCAATAGGAAAGAAGACAATAGTGCTCATGTGATCGTACTCCATTTTTTCAGCTCCAGCAGTGATGGAGGAGAAAACTGTTAGCAATATTCCTGTTTTATACGATATGTCCCTGCCCACATACAGGGACATAAATGTGAAAAATAAAGCATGGAAAGGGGTGGCCTGATTCGCTGTCAACAATGACGTAACTAAGCGACCAGAATGAGGACACCCACTAGCGACGTCGTCGCCAGCCTCTCTGTGAACGGGGCATTACAGTATCACTGCATTAGAGCATGTAGCAAGGGCTGAAATCATAAAAGGACATTGATTTGCAAGTCAGAATCAGAAACAAAAGTTTTATTAACTCTACGTTAAGTCACATAACTGAACACACACACGTATACATACTCACACAAAGGGGAAAGTTCAAAGAGGGCTTAAGGGTAAACCACTAGGAAAAGCTAAAATTGAAGTTATGAAAAGAGAATCAGTTGACCACCCGTAAAACCATCAGTGCCGTTCATAACGGCTTCCATAACTGTGAGGTCAATAAGTATTTGATCACCGCTGTCGCCTCTGGCATGCTTAGTTGGGGACACCTGATTTCTATTGACTAGTGAATTTTCAGCATAAGTGCAGTTCCACTGTGAGAGACAAAATCTAAAAAGAAAAATCCGGAAATCACATTGTATGATTTTTTAACAATTTATTTGGGAATTACTGTGTCAAATAAGTATTTGATCACTTGCTTATCAGCCAGATTTCTGACACTCAAAGACCTGTTATTTTGCTTTTAAATAGTCCAGTGTAATGTTCTATGTCTGTTTAGTTCTATTTATTCTCTGTGTTTTTGTATTCTTGGTTTGGTTTCATTTTCATTGTGTTAGTTTCAGTTTATGTCTTCCTGTCTTCCTTCCTGTTTGCCCATATTTGGTAGTTCCTGTGTTTGATGTGATTATGAGTTGATTATGAGTCTCCACCTGTGTCTTCCCAGCTGCCCTCACTTCTGTCATTAGTCTTTGTGTATAAACTCTTTTGAGTTTGAGTTTGTCAGTCAATATATATGTTACCCGTGTTTGCACTTGTTTTGGATCTCTTGTCACCATTGGATGTAGGAATCTTAACTTTTGTGTTTATTATTAAAAAAGACTTTAAGTTTAATTGAGCTCTCATCTCCGCAAACACCACCGTGACATCCAGCTACACTTTACTCATGATTATAAATTAGTAGCACCTGTTTGAGGTCGTTAGCTTTCATAAAGACACCTGCACACCCCACAATCAGCTAAGGCTACGTCTACACTAATCCGGGTAAATTTGAAAATGCTCTAAAATGTCTAAAAACGCTCCGCGTCCACACTGTCCTTTTAAATCGTTTGCGAAGAGTTGATCATCCACACTGAAATGTCTGAAAACGCTTACGTTCCTGTACTGCGCATGCGTGAAACATAACACGATTCGGTCTGCCGTTTATTTGTCTGTCGTTTATACTGTCTCTCACAGTGGAAATGCACATATGCTGAAAACTGTAGACCTCTCCGTGATTTCTAAGTAAGAGAACTTGCAAAATCCCAGGGTGATGAAATATTTATTGACCTCACTGTATGTACGATACTTGCATTGCCTCGTTGGTGAGGGTCCGATGCAGTGTCGAAGTCCTGATGGTTCCAAAGTTTTGGATTGGCAATCATGTCCTTCAAGTGATGAATTCCAAAAGATGTCCTGACTCTGGTGATTGGTAGATGAAGGAAGAGCTGGGAGAGAGATCTAACGAGATCCGTGGATCTTGGGTAAATGGAAAATACAAGACCACAAAGGTCTGACTCAGCACTTACGTGTTGCCGTAGAGCTGAATTCTCATCTTAGTGTCTCAAAAGACTCCAGACTGTGCCGCATCTAGGCAAACCCCATGTGGCTTAGCCAGGAGACCAGAGAGATTGTGAGAAGTTGCTGTAGTGTGAGCTCGCGCTCTCGCTCCTTTGCGTGCAGGCAAGACTTGGAAGCGGAAATATAATGATTAACATTTATTAAACAAGGAAAACAAAAGGAAATACGTGAGTTACGCAGAGCTACGTGGACCGACAGGAACATACTTCACATTAACAACCGACGCTAGCCAATACACAGGGAGTAAACTAAATACAATGAGTAATCAACAGACAAGGGGAGACACCTGGAAACACGGCTGGAAGGGAGTGAACAGTGATGAGATGGGCGGGGTTACAAACAAGACACAGCACATGGGGAAATGAATGAAAACAAACCAGAGCACGTGGACAAGATAAACACAAGGACAGGAACAGGTGACGGTGTGACAGAGACGGTGGGATTCTAGCACTCAAAAAAGTAAAGAAAAAATCAAGGCAGGATCCTGCTGTGGGGGCTTTTGAAACATGTTGAAGTTCTTGTGAAGGTTGATATACTAATTAGAAGAGATTCTTAAAACACTGAATGTTGCAAAGACATCAACCTATAACGTACACTCTCAATTAGATCATCTGAAGATGAGTCCTTAGATACTGCGAAATGTGTTGATTTCGTGAGGTGAAATTAGCTAATGAGCTATCATAAACATGTATAAAACAGTGTACCATACACAAGACGATATGCAAGCACAACGACAGTATACACAATGGCCTGAAGGATATGTGTCCACTTAAAGTTTTCCCGTGACTTCATTTGCAGTTGTCTTTTCAAAAGGGAGAACTAGTCAAAAGATTTGCTTTGTTCACATTCCTTCAAGCAATAAACCGGTGTTATCAGTTGGTTGTCATGCAATCAGAGGCCTGTTTGGCCTTCCAGATGTGTTTTTGGGGGAAGGGTCCGCAGAGGTCCTCTTAGTTGCAGTTTGAGTTACCCCTTGGGCTGGTAAAGCGGTATTAAAGATTGTTTGTTAAATGTAACAAATAGTTTGCACCCGATTCATTCTAAAGCTACAGTGCCAAAACACTTAGAAAATTATTTAAAGACATCAATAATAGACTGGCCATTTTTATGTGCAATCTGCATCTGTTGGCAAGTAAACAACCTTATACAGCACATCTATGCCACAGACCAACATGTTATTGTAGAATGTACACACATGTATTGAATAACGTCCACTATGACTTAGATTGAATATGCAGTAGTGCTAATGTAATAAACTCAGTAATGTACCGATCATTGATGGACAGCTTGTGTACATTTACAGTGGTTTGATTAAATTAGCAGGAGCAATAAAGATCTCATGCTTAATCATATTGCATTCCTACAGCTCTAGAAGAGCGTACAGCACCACGATACATAATAAAAGACAAAAATAAAAGAGTAAGCTCGTTACTTGACAACCAAGGCAATGAAGAAAAAAAGCATAATTTGAGGGAACAGACTGTTACTGGTGAAGCAAGAGGATACTAATGCCGTAATGACAGAATAGATCAACTTTTTCTGCCCGCAGTGCAATGCAGATGATCACTTCGTGTCAACAGAAAGAGAGCACGCAAATCACAGTTAGCAGGTCAATAAGTACGACGGCACATCTGAACGACAGAGCCGCTTGTGTGTGCTCGGTAATGGTTTTGTGTGATGTGTACATGTGTGTGTGTGCATCCGCTCTAAGCTCTCAAAACAAACACTTGCAATACGCCACAAATTTGCATGGGGACAAAAACAGTCAATTATTGTACAAATGAAATATGAGAATGAGAAATGTAGGCAATTTCTTGCTCAAATCAAATGAACACAAACACGTATCCATTCCACAAAATGTGGCGTGGCTTCCCGAGGCGTTCAAGAATAGAGGTGGAAAGATACAGAGAGGGAGAGAGCAAAACAGAAGGACAGACAAAGCGAGAAAAATGAGGAGAGCTCTGGGAGGAGGGTTGTTCACACAATGCCAAAAGCAGAGACGTGCTGCCTCGCCACAGGACGACGCAACAGACAGCGAGGCGGAGGCATTCACAGATGATGCCTGCTTCTGCCTTAAAAGCACAGAGGTTAGATGGTGCCAGCATGGTGCACACTTAAGAACTTCATCAACAATTGGAATGCAGATGCTCAGTGTGAAAACAGGCACACAAAGAAACATGCACATTGTGTGCTCCACCTCGACTGTGGTGAATGTAAACAGAGTTTCACACACCTGTTGAAGAAAACAGCTTGATCAAATCAAATATTGACCCTCTTTGTTTTCTTAGGGCATATCCCTGGTTTTAATATGAGTGATGGAGTGTCTGTCTGTGTATTCCTTAATGGAAATATAATTAGGTCAGTGATCTGACACTTATTTTAAAGGGGTCATATAAACCCAGTAGCTATGATTATTTAGGGTCTTAATGGAAAGTTTGTGATATAGTTTGTTTTAAAATTTCTCAAAGATAGTTTTAAAAACGTTAATTTTACCCTGTCATAAATGGCTCTTTTGAAATCACTCTGTTCTGTGTACTTCCCCTTTAAATCTTCACGAGCTCAGCTGACTCCGCCCCTCTTTTCCAGACGCTCTCAGAGGATCATTTTTTAGCCCTATTCATAGTGAAACTTGCTAATTATGAGAATGGCTTGATTCAGAAGGGGCAGCTTATTTTTATTAAATCATAAGAAAACTACTTGTGGATCTTTATCATTGTAGGATGGTTGTGTACACACACTCCCAACACACATTTCAGTCCAAACAGCTTGAAAAACTGCATGTACCACCGTATGACCCCTTTAAGAGTTATTTAGAAACATGTTAAAATACTATTTATTTAATAATAAAACAAAACACTCATGCATTTTTAATTTCTGCACTAAAGATAATTGGTTAGTTGCATTTAATAAATTTTAAAAATAATAATAATTCATTCATTAAAGGGATACTCCACCTCAAAATGACAATTTTGTCATTAATCACCTCATGTTGTTCCAAACACTAATAATCTTGTCTCTTCATGACACAAGGTTGAACCACTGATGGCAGAAGGAGTATTCTGACAATACTTTTCATACTTTTCTGGACAGTGTAATTACTTGGCCGTCAATGGGACTGTCACAAGCCTATCTTTAAATGTGTTGAAAAGACAAACAAAGATTTTGTGGATTTGGAATGACATGGAGGTAAGTGATTGATGACAACATTTCATTTCTGGGGTGGTGTTTTCCTTTAAATAATTAAAATGACTAAACTGGTGTATTTAACTTTTGTTTTCTTCTTCTTTTTGTGTGTGATGGGGGGTCTATGCTTTCTTCAGGTATATATATATAAATGATGTTTATAAACAAATTTCGAGAGAAGCACATACGAATGATTAATCACGGCTGACACCTCGTTCCCCAATCAGCCAATTATCTTATTACCCTATAAGAGCTAAGAGGTTTCCTTTAAATAAAGTGAACTTCTCTGGTATCTCGTTCTTTGCATCCCTCCGCCTCTCCTCACGCCTTTAGACCTCACTTCCTCCCGGTGGGGGAACTCGGGGTTCGGGTCGGACGCCAAACCTCACCACCAAGGGGTTAAAATCCCCAGGGCTTGGAGTCTCAGTCCTCTCCCCGGATAGCATGTCAAACACACTTCTAATTCTATTCGATTATAAATGAGAAAAAGCGAACTCGTAAAAAAGCATTCAACAAAAAAAAAAAACTACGTACAGTACTACAGTAGTAGTGCCTTTACTTTATGGTTACACAACAAAGTGTATTTATTTTCTTACATTCATATATTCTTTTTAATAATAATAATAAGGCTATGAAACCAGTATGAAACAGCATGGTCATTCGCCTAATAACATGTTAATCATGAAATGAATGAACTATTGTTTTTTGTTGATACCATCATCACAAACTCACATTTGTTCTGATTCTATTCTGGTATGAAACACTCATTTGTCACCATCCAATCAATACCTGATGCATCACGTCATGCCCTACATTTTTTCCTCGTTGAATGTCTCTTTTCACTCTAAAATGAGTCATATCACAGTAGTGGGGTTGTAAATCACACTTCAAACTTCAAACCAGTTTGTTTGTCTACTAACTAGTCTCTCAAACTGCCCAAGCTAGTATTAGTTGTCCTTTAAAAGCATCAAAACATACAGATTAACTACAAATTTAACCACATCTATCCATCTTATATTGCAATTACATACACAACTCTGTAGGGTACATACTAATTCAATATCTAGGACAGAGAGATACAGTAGAGACAAATAAAGAGGCCACACTCTGTCCTTCCGCTTCATTACTGCAGTCAGTCAGTTACCTCCGTCGTACCCAACCACATCTGAAGTTGCCTGCATTAATCAGACAGATGTGAATCTTATATCGGATCTTATATATTTTGGCAAGCAGTGCAGGTCAAACTTAGTACAGCTCACACCTTAATGAATCAAGTTAATACCGTATGCACCCACGTACGCGCTTTCTTTTCAATCATAACATCACATTTTGACATTTATGAAAGCCTGGCACACTAGCCACATCCTAATACATCCACCAGACTAAACCGATAAACAGTCGCATACAACAAACCTAATGAGAACTGAAATTAACATGAAGTGAACCAGCATATTAACCCCCATAAATGCTGTTATCGTGCTGCTGGAGAATATCATTTCTTGATTAGAGGGGAGCTGCAAATGCCCGCTGCATTCAAGCTTTCTGTCTGGCGTCATAATTAGATGACGGTTCTGGAGCAGGAAAGGTCTCGGAACCTGAAGTGGAGGTTTGATTAGGGATGCATGATGTAAACACGGCACTGATGCATATTGATGTGGGACTCTGGTGTTACGCGGCCACCTCAGATGCTTCCCGAGTTGATTCCTGCCCCCCAATTATCTCCAAATGCGTCTCGCTGATTGAGGAGGAAGGAAATGAAAGCTAAAAGAACAAGTAACAGGAGCTGAATTAAAGAACATCAGGCTTTTACAGGGAATTCACACATGTAACTTTCACTTTTGCTGTCTTTTGCAGACTGCGGCCTTTCGTGTAGCAGTAGGTGTTTCCTCGGTTTCCTCCACCCACACGAGTTCCATTAAAAGTGTGATAATGACTAAAAATACTGTTCACAGTACAATGGGGAGTTAGCTGTCATGCCCCCCCACACACACTCTCTCTCTCTTAGCAAGGTCTAGTGAGGGACTCTCTACTCTGCAGTGGTTTGATTATGTTTTCTAGTGCAATTCTTCTACCCTCTTACACTTTAACAGCAATTAAAGCCTTATTAAGTATAGTTGAAATACTATGACCTTAATTGTGTGCATTGTCAAAGCAATTCATTGACATTTTACTAATAGAAATGCACCCAACACACTCTCATGGCAATTCAGATCTTCTCATTCATCTTAACCCCATGCTTATCTTTTTGTATTTAAATTATAACAATACTAATGCATGAAACCAGGTAATTTCTCATAAGACCAGGTTGATGATACCATGGCTTTTTGGACATGATACTATATCAAACCTAATAATATTTAGCAGAAAGAAAAGTACAAAAGCTGTAAACTTTTTCATTTGAAAGACAACAACTTTATACACGGTGCACTTTCAGATTGAAACATTTCAGGATGTTTTCATTCATTTAGAGCTGTGCATGAAAGGTCATGTTCACAAATATGTAATAGGGGCACTTTAAAGGATGAAAAGTTATTATTATGAAACATCCAAACAGCCATGATACTGTCATACCACATACATAACATGGTACATTTGACTTTCTTGTAGTGCTGCCACTTGGCAATGTGAAAACAAATCTTTAATGCGTATAATCATTTTAAGGCTGAAGTGATAAAGGCCAGATCAAATTTGGAAATTCAATTTACGACTCCTTGGAGTGACCTCAGCAAATGTGATATGGAAGTAACAGTTACATAAAGACTTGGTAATGAGTCTGGCCTTTAAAAAAGATCACGATGCAATGTTATCAGAGCTGCAGATATACTTAGACTTTTGTCATTAAACTAAATTACACCAGTTTAAAAGATTGATGTCAGAACATTTTTTAAACATCTATTATATTAACAGAGGCTACATTAACTTCATCTAACTTCTAACTAAAAACAGGACAATTTTTTAAAACATTAAAATAACTGTTTTCTATTTCCATATAGCATATTGAGAAATCTATTTTATATCTACATTTATTCCTGTGATGCAATCGAATGATTTTCAGCATCATTACTCCAGTCTTCAGCGTCCTTCAGAAATCATTCTAATACGCTGATTTGATGCTCAAGATATTGATTTATTTTATATTTATTTACTTATTTATTTAGATAATTATATAATAAAACAATTTTATCTTTTGTGACAGTACAACATGCCTTTACTGTCACTTTGGATCAATTTAATGCTTAAAAACTTTCAACTTAACAGCATAATAAACGTAATAAACATTAAAAAAAAAACCTGACCAACATTAAAATGTGTATGTTTATTAGATTGTTTTATATTTCACTATCATTTCCTTTTTACAAATCTATTTTACACTAGATAAAAACAATACAGAAACTAATGCATATGAATGAATGTTTCTAGTTTCAATGAACAAACTTAATGTTGGAAAAATACCGAAATAAAAAAATATATATTCATATAGTTTAGAATATTAGTATAATATATAATTTTTATTTTTTACATGAATAGTTTTTTTTTTAATTTATGCCCAATGGTTAAAACAAGAATCAGCAAGATGTGCTTAATATTCATTCTCTAAAAACAACTCTTAATATCTCACACAATGTTGCTTCTCTAGCAAAAAAGTCTTGTTTTAATGATGTTTAGATATTTTTACTGGAAAACAAGACGAAAACAAAGACTCTTGTAGTAATATTAGAAGTCTTTGAAGTCTCCTACATCACCACAATGAAGCATCAGTCTAAACCTTATTAGCTTGCTTTTATTTAATAAGCTAAAACATAAACAGGACGAAACTTGTGTCATCATCAGGATGTTCCTGCTGTGGGCTTTAGCGCTGACGGACAGGAATAGCTGCAGCAGGAGTCTAGTTAATTAAACTGATAACAATGTCTGCCTCATTACTGAAAAATGCTGTGTCATGCTCCTGATGTCCGCTATTGATCACCGCTGCCACACGCCCCAACAGATGCATGCACACACACACACACACACATACACACACTTACCAATTCCCTTGAACACGCTTCTCACATTTCTGCTGCCTAGTTCTCTCCTTCAGCTCACACTACCCCTACCTTCATACACTCTCTCTCATTCTCTCTCTGGAGCACGTACACACACACTCACGCAGGTTTTGACAGCACATTCATCACCTCCTCTATTTTCAGTGCTTTAATTAGCTCTGCACTTAAAGTTGCTGTCATTGTGCCTCTGTGGCACATGGTGCTCGTGTCAAGAGGCGCTCATGCATAGGGCTGGAATTGGTGTGTGCGTGCGCGTGTGTAGGTGTCAGGGGCTTCACCTTTGCCGGGGGGAGTAGATAAAGTGAAACGTACTTATCAACTTGTTCAATGAGCCTCAGTGAAATGTGTTAACTTTTCTGCTTGAGAAGAATGAAAAACATGCTTGTCTCAGTTCATCCTGTTCCATGCCTACATCTTTTCTTTCTTTAGCTGATATTATCACCTTTGACGTCCTCATTGATTTTTTTTTTTTAGGCATGAACCTTACTAAATTTAGTTACATTAATAGTTACACCTTAAATTCATCTGAAAATGAAAAAAATACATGCATTTAGCAATATATATATATATATATATATATAATGTTATATTATATCATAATACATAAATTAACTCATATATGTTGCTGTTATAGCAGAACCTGATTTTGCTGAGTTAGGCATGTCCCTGGGTCAACAACATTGTGATTAGCCAATCAGATTTGAAGAACCAGTTTATAGTTTTTGTGCAAGTTTGGGCTTTAAATCAGTGTTTGGTGCTTGTACATCAGTGTCAGTCATCTATCATTTCCTTTAGAGATTACTCATGGGTAGGGTTAGGTTTAGGTGTCAAAACTAAAATTTTAGAATAAAGTGTTGTTCCAGGGTCAACAAAATATGTTAACCCAGGAACACACCTAACTCAACAAAATCAGGACGTGCATAAATGCTATACTACATAAGTCTGTTATTCGTTTTCATATTGCATAAATCTACATTGTAATTTTACAATTAGGCCTATGTCATT
>JAUMHR010035973.1:0-12530 GCA_032361145.1 Enteromius fasciolatus
GGTCTCCCAAAAGACGCTCTACTGACTATAAGTAACTTTGCAAGTACATATCAACTTATTCTAACCCTAACCCTACCTACCCTACCCTAATACTCTACTAGCACTCTATTAAGAGTTAGTAGATATGTAGGTGCAATGTTACTTATAATCAACAGAATACGTTAAAGGGACCATCACAATAAAGTGAAACCAATCATCCTCCTCGATTCGAAGAATTGAATCGTTGACTATTCCAGGACACCCCTAAATAAATACAGTTCATTTTCTCACACAAACTGCTCATTTCAAGTCTTATTCCATCAATGTATCATTATGATGGGGTATGGTTTAATTTGGATTTCTCTGTGCATGTTTTTTCCCCTCTCATAGAGAAAGTTCCCTATAACGACCATTATATGACTGGCAGACTACAACCGTTTGACTTAAAAATCTCAAAAATTGGATCTAATGAAGAAAAAAAGATAATAAAATGTCTTATGATTACAGTATGCCACATTTCTGCCACAATATTACGGTGGACTTAGTGTTACTAAAGTAAATCCATTGTAAATAATGGCAGTTTGTGGACTGAAAAAGCCTTCTGCACTGTTTAATCTGTCTTTTAAGTAGTTTAAATCACAGAGTCATTTATGTTCTTCGCTGGATTCAAGCTTATCATCTGCTAAATTTTGACCCCGCTGTTTTGTTCAGCTTTTGGTGCATAAACATAACATTGAACGTGTATCAAACTCGAGTTATAATTTTATCAAGGAAAGTTTTATTGCGATAATTAGCATTTTATGGTCCAGCTCTAAGTACATCCATAGAGAATTACATTCATACTACTTATTCATATGATATAAAACATACTTTTTTTAATTGTTTTTTTTTAATAATAACTTGTTCACATCATTTAGAAATGTTGATTCTGGAACAAAACAGTGATTATGTGAATCTCTGAATCATTTAAACAACTCAGAAATGGTTATTCACGATTGAGTCATTGAATTATTCACTCAGCCAAATCACTTTAAATACACTGATGCATTCAGGAACAAAACAATCATTAAGTGAGTTACTGAATCATTTAACCAATTCAGAAATGCTGATTCACGATTGACTCATTGAATTATTCACCCAGCCAAATGGCTTGAAATACACTGATGCATTCTGGAACAAAACAATCACTGAGTCGCATAATCATTCAACTAATTCAAAAATGCTGATTTAGGATACATATGGCTGCTTTTATGAGTAACTGACTAATTAATTAGGATGCAAAGTGCAGCTGTGACTTTTGTTTGAAACTATTACAGTATGTTGGTAAAGCAAAGCAGACAAGGTAACTTGCATAAGCAACTTACTCAATAATTCCTTGTTTATTGAACTGTTGAATAAACATTAAAGCAATATCACAATCATAGTCATGCTGCTTTTCCTCGTGCGATATTGCTTAAGTACCAGTTTCTCATTAGGGGTTGCTGATTTTTTTAATAATCAAAATGCACATGTTTTGTACTAATGCACATCTGTCAGGGCAGTAATAGTCTTGTTTATGCACTAGTCTTTGTTATGCCTAAAGCACCTGGCATTAGGAGAAAATGCATGTAAATCACTCATCATGTGAGGCCAGCTATACTGCAGCATTAACTTGTCCCATATCCCGACTGTGTCTGTGCTGGAGACCCACACGCTCATGAGCATTAAAACTGTACCCAACCTCATTGTGTATACAAAATAGAGGGTATTTGTTTGCTTGTATAGACATAAAAGCTGTACTTTGGTCACAGTTGGTGAAGTATAGTGGTTTTCAGTTTTCAGAGGAGCTCATGAGGGGGCACAGTAAGTCAGTCTACATTATAGGGAACCTGCTCTGAGCAGAGATGACCAGCTTCCACCAGCATTTCTCCCTGCATAATGCGAAGCAGCTGCAACTCTCCTTGCGTGATACACCGAGCCACCAATTAATGGGGGGAGGACATGTTGACCTACAAAACAGAGGAGCACAACAAACCCTGTAACTACAAACAGGTTTGCCTTGAGAAACGCTCCTCTCCAGGGAAAGGGGCGAGAGCGAGTGAAAGAACAACTGAGGAATGGTGACCCCTGTTCTGTGACAAAGCTCATGCCATGTGCACATAATCCACTTACCTTTAAAAGGGGTGTCTTTGTTTCTCTGCGGTTAGACTGCAGTTTTTCTTTTCACATAGTTTTCACCTAGCCAATTTAACATCCCCCCCCTCGCTGACTTGAATTTCAGTCTCACAAATATGTCAAAAAGGTATGCATAAAAGTCATCCAATTGGTAATATTGTAGACATGTAAGTCTGCTAATGTGAGAACCAGAGCCAGCACCTGAAAAGATGGTTTAACCAGCATACTTGACCCCTCGGGTGTTTGTGGGGGAGAATTAAGGAATCTTTCTCAGGATGGGAGCCAGGGTTGGAAATAATGCTAAATAAAAATGGTATATCTTTTTATTTATACATATATGGTCATTTGTATTTATAACAAATTGGTAAAAATCATTATTAGTTTACTTTTATTAGTTTATCAGTTGCCAGATTCTTATTTTGCATTAGACATCCAAAATTTTATGGAATCTCATGAACATAGTTTTATGTTTGTTTAATGTAAATAAAATTCAGTTTTAATTCAAGGTCACAAGAATAAGCTTACTTGGCTTATTCCTGCTTATAAATGACACTTTCATTTATAAGTGGGAGTTAAAACACATCCTGTTAACAAACCCTCCTCTGAAAACACACTTAACCTGACCCGGGACATTATGGCTGAGTTCCACACCTCCTCAGCCAGTTCACAGTTCAGCTCAGCTCAATGTTGACTTCCCCTTTTACTCTGTCAGTTTGTAGTTAAACTCTTCCAGCCATGTGGATTCTTGCGGCATTGTGGGTTTACCTAGGGAATGGATACAGACCAGAAGCACCACTGTGCTGGCATTTATGATCTGGCATTAAAGACACATCCTGACTTTATCTCCTGCACGTCCTGGCCTGGGACACTCATCAAGAAATAAGCCTTTGGGGCGCTGATAAAACATCTAGTGAAGGCAGTGGTTTGGAGCTCTGTCACTCCTGGGCTAATAGCAGATTTCTTTGTCAGATGGCTGTCACTCTTCCCAGGCTTTTCCTCAACATCTGCAGAAACCCTTCTATACTTTTTAGTACATGTGATGAATGTAACAATTCAATCTTTTATTTTAATTGTTTTGCAACTTTGCCAAAAAATTCAGTTTTTGTACATTTTCTAATTACTTTTTATCATGTTAAAAGGCCCTTATAATGAAAGGTTCAAAATGTGTTTTTTTGGAAGTCCCCAACAATAGTTTAACATGCATGCAAGGTTAAAAAAACAATTTTTTTGTCATATAATATGCATTTATTTTTTTCCTTACTTGCTCAAGGACTCCCAAACAATTAGCTCAATAATACATTTTTCCAAAGCCTTCCATTGCGTAACGCCAATCTGTAGTGATTGGTCCTATTGGCCTAGTCATGCCTGTAATGCTTAATAAAGCAGTGTTTGTAGGAGCAGTGCTGCTTTGTGTACAGCGTTACTCAGGGAAACAGCTATTTTTTAACGCTCCAAAAACAGCAACTAGTGGCAAAGAATGAGTGTATTTTTATTCAGACTAACATGGATGGGAAATATGCTGATGTTTCATGTTGATTCTTTGTTTTGAGAGACAATAACTTAATACCTATAATAAGAACAAGAAATCCAGAATAGCTGTGGTTCAGATAACTCACTGCCCGAAGACCCGTGGGGGAACTGTGAGCAGTGCTCTTGGGTCAGTGGTAAATGGGGGTTGACAGCCGACTCAGTTTGCTATAACCAGCCATCCCCCCACAGGTTACAGCCAGGGCAGATAGGAAAACCGATGGAAACAATCCCCATTTGCCACATGCCAGTCTTTAATAGTCTAGTATATGTGTTAGACGATACATATGATTTCTGAGTCTTAACAATAATGACAATAATACACCAACAGCTCTTATTCCTTTTCACAAAAATTATGATTACATGGCAGATTACAAAAAACTTATTTTCACATGATTCCTTGCACAATGCAATGTTATGACCTCAAAATGCTTACCATTGTAAAAGTAATGCAATATAATATTTGTATCACATAATAAGTTCCATATTTATGGTATTTCGAACAAAGTAAACTTGCTTGATAACTCACCCGGTACAGCACTGCACTTGCAAAAATCACATTCATCATTTGGGATAAAATTAGGCACGCTTTAAGCCCCACTGCTTTAATTGAACAATTAAACTCAACTGATTGGATGTATCTTAATTCTTAATTAAAGTAGCATTTTTGCAGTTATTTGTCACTTTGAAGATCATTGCAAGACGCTCAAAATCTCAAACAAAAAGCCAAGGATTTCTTTCTCAATATTTGGTATTTATGGAGGTGTCAGAATGCTATCTGGAACTGGCATTAAAAACCAAAATGAAGGAAAAAACATTTGACAACCATTGATTAGTCAACCAGCATGACCCTACTTTGTGTCGGTTAGTTTGTTTGAAGCATCAAGGTAATTCTGCCTTTTAAATGGACAAAAATAAGCAAATGATGTCCTTTTAATTTCCACCTGTAGGGCCATAGTTGCAAACAACACCATGACAAACATCCTGGAGATGTAATTCTTCCGTGACTTAAACTCACAAGCAAACTACAGAGTAGGCGCTCTCGCTAATTAAATGACATGGCACCCAGCTTCTGTTCCCTTCGTATTGAAGGCCCGAAGTCTGGTCAGACATCCCCCCTTTCCCGTTCCCCCTGGTTTCCTCTCTTGTTTGATGTCAGACCCTCCACAGTTATTTAGCTCTTTTAAAGCAGGGTTGAGGACACTGGCTTTTAAGCCTTGCTGGCCAAGGTAAACTTAATTTGTATTGTGTACATATGGTTAAAAGTGCCTTTCTTGTAAAAACCAAGGGTGATGCCGTGGGCCAATAGGAGCGTGTGTAAATGAGAGCAGTGCACTAAGACATTGTGTGATGAAGCGTCGCAGCCCTGCTGAGCCCCAGCTGGAGAGCTGTTATCAAGGCCCAAATGAGTGGAGGTGAGAAAAGACAGACCAACAGAGCTTGCAGGTCCACATTTCACAAGAAGAGGGGAAGAGACGAGGGAGGGGAGGCCGTCTCCTATAAGAGACTGCTTTAAAGAGTTTTTTGATAATAGTTCTAAAGGAACGATGCACTGCAATCGGGTAAATACTGGTCCTGATTCCAGATTCTATTTAAATGAAGTTCTGTTTTTACTCTAGACAATTATTTATTGGCTACAATTAATAGCTTGCGATATCAAATGCAGCGTATGTGTATTTATATAGCAACCACAGTTGCAGAAATTACACATTTAACAATTTTTAGAACACTTTAGAGTATAATGGTATATTTTGTGTTATTATAAGTGTGCATTTTTATATAAAAAAATCAGTAAGGTATCTATTTTTACTGTGGCATTTGTAATTTGTTACCCCCCAAGACTGGTTGACAAAGTACAAGAAGATAAAATCCAGTTCTTGGTAAAAAGGAAGTCAATAAAAAGGGTTCTTGGCAGACGAGTGAGTTCAGAGCCAGTTTTGAGATCGGACATTAAAGTGGGCAATCTGATTTAAGGTTTTGATAAATATATCACATATCAGGACAGGAAAAAGACTTACCATTTTATAATGAATGCCTACAGGTAATAATGCAAAGCACTACATTTGTGATTGAGATACAAGTTTGCATGATTAGGTCTGTATGCTGCGTGTTTGATGTCACCTGTGTCAAAATATGGCAGAACATTTGTTACGGTATATATTTAATAAAAGACACATGATGGATGTGATTGGCCTAAACTGTGCAGTATGGACGGCTGGAGGGTCTAAAATGTTTAGGCTTAAAAGTACAGGATTCAACAACACATTGCTCTGATCAATCTAAAAAAAAAAAAGTATGAGACATATGGGATCTGTTACCCTGGCCAGACAGTATGTTAGTTTTTAAAGTGCTTGTTGCAATGACTTTGAGTCCTGCATGAGAGGCACCGTAAAAAAAATGGAAGAAGGATATTGGAAAGAAACCAGAGGAGAAGAGATAAGGAAATTGAACCCAACGAGAGAGACCTGAGCAAGGCTTAGCGGTCCTTTCCTCTGTCTCATGTCACTGTTTTCTTTCAAAACAAACCCATGTTGCAGGCCAGTCTTTAGGAGGCCTTTATAAAACATCCCTCTCTTAACCTTTCACCCATCAAACTGTCCCTTCCCCCTCCCCCACTGACAAAAAGAGGCAACATAACGTTGTTACAGTACTGTACGTTTTTATGGGTTCATTTTACAAAGTCGTTGCTGTGTGTCACAAACTGTTGAAATAATAAGAGTAGGCTGTGTCATTCAGCCCTCCTCTATAAACTGCTAGACCAGAAAGAATAATAACTTGCAGTTGCTCGTAGGAGATCAATACGTGCCACTTGAAACGCAGCTTCCACAGAATGACCACACAAAACATATGCTACTGCTAGTGCACTACTAAGGGAATGAAGATGCAGTAGGAACGTTTTATACAAAGAAAACAATGTTTTTGTGGAACTAGTTTTCTATAGCAGGAGGCCATAATGCTGTGACCAACAAAAAGTCGAGCCTAGCAGTCTTATGTAGTCCATGCATTGTTCTCAATAATGTCTGTTGTTTTTATTTAATAAAGTTTGCTATGGCAAGTATTTTTTTTTTTTTACCAATGAATTGACTTGAAAACCTAGGACAGAATTCTCCAGAATGTTATGTATGTTTCCACTTCAAAACTATAGTTTGCGATTAGTTTAAAGTAGTTATACTAATCAAACTTGAAGGCATATTATAAAAAAAGTTACACTAAATGACACTAATAAAAACTAGTTATACTGAAAGTATTTAATATGGTCCTTTAAATCTAATATATTGTTAATATTACATTTCTATTGTAATAACAAATATAAAATCAGATAAATTATAATGGAATCATTTATTGTTTCTTTTAAAGTCAGTTTATTGTCATGAACTAAAACACAGCATAACAAAACAAACTCAAAAAACGACAACTAATGGTACGCTACTGAACAATTCACTTAAGCAAATAGAGTTATATTAATATTATTTCTTTCTTTACTGACCTTGAGAAAAAGAAGAAAAAATTAAATGCAATAAAAAAAAATTGAGCCCTCCTTATAGCTATTATCTACACTTGTGTGATGGCTGAAATTGGGGACATAGGGCCAGAGGATGTTTATTGCTTGCATATGTGGAAAGCATGTGTTTTACATTTTCCAAAAAGGCTTTTAAAATGTGTACTCTCTGGGTAATTTTACCACTAAAGTGTCTCAAGACAAGGAGATGAAGAAGTCCAAAACATTTCGTATTATTTGTATGTGTAGGTGGTTATGTGATGGCTTTATAAGTTATAAAATGTTATACACACACACACATATATATATATATATACATATTTTACAGAATGTAAAATTTGTGTATACCCATATGAGATCACAAGACCGCACCTGCTCTTTTGTTTTTCTTCTATGAAATATATATTTAAGACAGAATGATCTGATCTATTTAAATATTATTTTGAACAGGATATGAATGCTTTTCTGAGCACATGTTTGATCCTCCCACACATCAGGCATAAATGAAAAATTCACATAGTGTTCCAGCAGCATTAATGGACCTCATCATTTCTCAGCCCTTAAAAGATGTTGCCAAATACTAGCAAAAACCACTTTTTTCATTTTTCTTCACAGTTTCATAATTTCAATAGGTTCAGCCTCAACTGTTGGACATTCAACATATGGTGCAGATTTTTAAGCGTTTGGCAGTCACACCACTTAAAATGAAAATGAAATATTAACCCTATACTTGCCACGACTTTGTGCTGCAATTCCAAGGAAATCAAGCGAAGCGCCCAGTTTGCGAGGCCTGCTTTATTTTTCAGTGAACACATCGGAGTGTTTGCCAGATATAATCATTAAAATGATATTTCATTTTGGAGGATTGGGATATTGCGCTGTCATACTATACGAGACGGTGCAAGTCCGACTGATATTGTTGAACTATCACACGCTAACCCATTAAATTGACTGTGACATTTCAAAACCCTGATTATTAGCATTTGGTGTACAGTCTGAGGGAGGTCAGGCCTTATTCATACAGCTCTGGAATGACTCCAGGGTGTACTTCAAATTCCATGAAGCTCTGTTCAATATCCGTCTCAGTGGGCAGACTGATAGAACATCAGGATTTCTGAATAAAAGTCACGGTGACAGAAGTTTTATTGTAACAAGATGACCGGGATTTAGTTTGTCCAATGAAACTCAAGCTTAAACACACTTTATCACTGAAATTCTCCATAATCTGAAAATAAAAGGATCCGTGATGTTTCACGTTTTGCGGTCTAAAGACAATATGCTTGCCCCCAAATACCAAATACGAGTGGCCGATCCAACAAAAGTAACGAATACTTATTCTTTTCCACTCTTTTTTTTCATTACTTGTGGTATTCCCAACAACTCCAACTCCTCCAAAATGTTCATTTTACACACCGCAAACTTTCTATTGACATGCACTCTCGTTGATTCCTTTGAAATTCTGCCATTAAAACCGCGGATAGTCGATCATAAGGGAGGAAAGGTGTTGAAACGCTCCGAAGGGCGGCAGTCTCTGATTTTAAAATCTTCCAAGTCTTCCACACAGTAAGAAGAAAAAGGTAAGACATGTGTCCTTTTGAGAGGAACCAGACTTGTTTTTCTGTCCAATAAGCAGGTGATAAAGGGGAAGTTTCATGTCAAGGCCAGATGTCCAGCGCTAGTGTTTTGTAATGACGCAATGCGGCCTTGAAGACGAGAGCTCCCAGACCTCTCACCGCTGAGAGTCCTCCAAAGCTTGCAGGCAGAATCCCTGAGGTTTCTCATCACCGAGACACACATACACACGCCATGTGTGACAACACGCCAGCCCACCCAGATATTACCCACAGGAACACAAAATAATGCATGTGGATGGAATGCTGTGGACGGAGCGCCCAAAAAAGTTCGGATACGGCAACCTGAAGGTATCAAGTTCCTATTTCTTTTTCAGCAAAACCCAATCAAACCATATTGCATGGAAAATGTGTTATATCTCCACTTTCCTTGAACTAACCAAATCAAAAGAGTTTGTGTCCAAACAGCACAGATCTGTTTGTGTTCCTTCTGTCTGTTTGGTTAAACACTTCTTGACATGTTTGATCCAATTCCATTTTTTTCAAGATTCCTTCAGATGGAGGAGCTGGCAGGTGGGCTCAGGGTTTCAGGGTTTCTCGCCTCACACATCCTAACATAATTTCATTCAGCAGGTGACGAACTTGTTTCCATTATCAGTAATATAGCCCATATAGCTTTTTTTAATCAGTTCGCCTGCATTTCTGAGACTGTTGTGAAGCACTTGTTTTGGCCGATGTGAATGCTTTCTGTATCTTGACACAAAGGGATTTAATTACAGATGCTTTCTGCATTCATGTCAAATGTCTCATGCATCATGTTCATACACAAGCACAATGTTCGTGATGCAACCCTTTGAAATCAGAATGTGATTCAGAATGTGCTGACTAACTTTAAGGACGGTTGGTTACATAAAATCTATTAAGAAATCTTCCAGTTGCTCAACAAGTGCTTGAACATACAGTCTTTGGTCTGCTGTACATACTGTAGCTGTCAATTCAAATCAGCCCAACTTTCCATAAAGAATAAACCAGAGCTGTCCGTGGTTCTGAAGCGACTGTTGATTGTACAGTGGCAAAGTTTGATGAATTCAGATTCACAGGTCAACGAAATGTACAATTAATTTGCGATTTGCTCAATTCTCTGTAGGCCACAAAACTTTAGAAGGAATGAAACTGAAACACAAGACTTTTTTTAGTTATAGACTTTTATGCTTAAAAGCAATGCAACTATACTGAAAGAAAAAAAACTGAAAAAGGAAATGGTCAATGTGTACTTACAACCACTTATCCCCAACCACTATTAAACCTCATGTTTTTCAAGACCTTTAAAACATTTGTTTTTAATCAAGCTCATTTTCTGTTCTAGAAAACAATGTTATTGGATAAAATGCATTAATGTGGTTGACGGACCAAATAAACACCAACTTTATTAGCAGCATGTTTCCCAAACCCCACATGAACATTACACACGCCTTATTTTGGGCAAGAAAGGCCTGTCTGTGAAAAGTCTCATACTATCTTGCCATCTCAGTTGAATAATTTCATGTTTTCAAATCACATTGGACAAGTAATGTTGGTCTTCTTCCAGTACAGATGAAAAAAGCTAGGAAAATACACCCCCGCTTTGGTTGTATTAACTTACATTCAAATGCAGAGTATGGCTTCGTGTTAGTTTGTAAATTCAGTTCTCTGTTCTCCTGAAGGGTCGGAGTTGGCAGGCGCCGGGTCTCTCTGTTTCTCTCACTCACTCGAGCTGAATTGATAAACACATGCTTCATCTCAGCCAAAGCCAAGGCAAATGTTTGACACACCTGCTGAACAGAAATTGGAAACCTCGAGAGATCATAACAGATCCAAATCTCAGCCTGAACTGGCCCTGTGTTTAACACGTGCTGTAAGTGCAGTCTGAAAACCACTATATTTAGCACTTTTGCTCTTTTATGTTAGCTGACATAAGATTTCGGAGACCTGTTGATCGCTAATGATAGGAGAGCACCTCTGTTACTGGAACTCCTTGGGCTTGGCTCAATGTCACCACATCTAGGTCCAAAAATACGCAGCGGTGCCGCTACCCTCGGGGCTGTTAAAATCAGCCCTGTCTATTGCTGCTCTCCAAGCAACCTTTCTGGAATGAAATATTCACAGCTGCTCCTGTGGTTTGGTCAACAAGCCACAGATTCCTTTGGGGAAAGAGTGAAGTTGTGAAGCTGTGAAGGTCACAATATATATTTCAGCTAAAACCAACAAATGGGAATTCCTTCAGCGCTGCGCACTGAATATGTATGATGCATCTAAATCGGTTTCTCCCTGTGAGCGCCAAATGACTCTGTGGTTCTTTCATGAGTCAACAGGGAATTGCAGACTTATACAACAGGTATTTGTATTCATCTTCCTTGTTTATTTCTTTATTGATGTCGTAATGTAACACATTTGTATGAAGGCTTGGTAGTTATCAAGAAACTTTTTCTTACTGTACATAAATTAAGCACCATTTACAAAAAATGGTTGGGCATGGTAAAGAATTTTGATTTTGGTTGCTAATGATTCCATTAATATATATATATATATATATATATATATATTTACACAGTGGCCAAGAGCAAATAGAGAAAACACCAGTACAGTAAGAAAACATTTTCCTCAAGTTGACAACTCAGCAAATGCGAGCCATCTTGTGCATTAGGCCCATATTGCAGCTGGTCCGTCACTGTTCTGGTTCCCCGTGAAACATTTCTGCTGTGGTCCGCACAATAGTCCGCACAATATGCAGTGCGTTTCTTATTTGCACATATTGTGAGGTTGGCAGCGCTTGTGTTGTCAACTTGATGAAAGTGTTTTCTTAATATGCTGGTGTTCTCTACGGTGACCGGGAGGGGACGTCTTTGGTTCACATAGTTTTGTCGTGGCCACAAGATATTAATTCGTAGGAATGTGATATGTTGTGGCCACTAAATTGTTTTGTCGAAGTAACAACATCCTTATGTCGTGGATTATCAGAGATGTTTAAAACATTTTTATTACATTAAACATTTAATTTACTATTTGCAGGGCCAGATTAACATGGCCAGGGGCCCCTAGGCTACACATTGTATATGCCTATATCATTCGTCTCTGTTAATATCGTTGTTCAACTGTGGCGTGAGTGATGTGCGCCTGACGTTTATATACTGAAGGTGGATTTGCCTCACCCAATCAGCATCCGCTTATTTAAATGTTTATTTTAATCCAATGGATATTAAGTTTTTTCTTTCTTTTGACCAATTGGGGGCCCCATGGCAGGCGGGGGCCCCTAGGCTGAAGCCATGTAAAGCCTGTGCATTGATCCGGCCGTGACTATTTGTATATTCTATGCTATTTGTATAATCTTCTATTATATTAACTTGTTAGGGCTATACTTTTATAATTATTTCATATATTTATTCCGGGAGTATAGGTGTATACCTAATTAACGTTTTGTATAGTTATTGCTAGTATACTTTATGATTGTTTACTGTTTATGCCCGTGTGTGATGATAAATAAGCGTATTATGTTTTCATTTGCAAATAAAAATGCGTGAATGATTCATTCCTGATTGTAAAAGATGATTCAATGGCTGCACTAGCTATTGAACTGTATTAATAATTATTAATGCGCAGAAATAAAATAAAATATATTTAATTCAAACCTTTAAACTGCATTTTAAATTCCAGTCCCCATAACCAAAGTTTTATTAGGCTACATTGTATTACATATATTTGTATTATATATTGTTGAATATTATAAAGTCAGAACGTTATGTAAAAAGATCGAAATGAAATAA
>JAUMHR010036164.1:0-12522 GCA_032361145.1 Enteromius fasciolatus
AAATAGCGTTATGGTTTTGAAATTTTAGTTTAAAAGCTTGGTTATAGTGTTTTAGCAATCGAGAAAAACTGTAATAATTAATATTGGTGTCATTGACTTCTATAGCATAAGTTATGCAGGTTTGGAACGACATGAAAGTGAATAAAACTTTCATTTTTGAGTGAACTATGAGTTTAATTCCTGCACTATAATGCAGGTCTTCTGAAGCCATATAATAACTGTGTATGAAACATTACGAGGTTTTGTGAAATGATGAATTGATGAATTGCACAGATTCGAGCTAGCAAGGGTAGCTGACTGAGTAGATGTTGGCTTGTTTCTCATAAAAGCTCTAAAATGACTTCAGAAGAGCGTCAGTGCTACTGTAAGTCAGTAGCGCGTTTTGTATCACTCGATAGCTTCAGTTTGCATTCATTGTAATTATATGAATTGCCTTCAAAATTTCTGCTTTTGTGAAGAATTATGCAAACAACAAGATGGCAAGTAAATGCGTGCAGAATTTAATCTTTGTAGTGAAGTGTTCTAAAATAAGCTATACTGTAGATCAGAATGGCAATAACATTAGGCAACAAAACATTATCTCACAAGACCTTTTAGCTATCTATTCCCTTGAAAAAAAATGCATTATCACAATAATTACCAGTTAAACTTGTCGCCTTTTGTGGAGAGTTGCACATAAAGAAACACAATAAAGAAGAATGTCTGCCAGAGTCAAGACTTAAGAAGATAAATTGCAGGCGTTTGCCTTGGTAATGATTCTCTAGAACAAACTGAGCGTCTTGCAGTGTTTCTCACTCACAATGCTGAGCCTCAGTGCTCAATCACAATGTGCGGACACCCCTGTGCAGTTAAAGCACCGTGAGTTCTGTTGGGATGTGGCCCTTGAGCATTTTATTTACAGCCTTATTTAGCAGAAAAACACCAGGCTTGACTCTGAGTGATGGTGGTATTAGTATACAAGATGTGCGTTTATTGTCAACTGCTCTCAGAGAGTTAGGGGCTTTTTTTCAAATACTAATTTGTATTCAGTGACTTTTTAAAGCACCTGGAAGTGGTTTTGTATAATGCGTGGCATTTATACCTCCTGTGCTTTTGTATGTCAGTAATAACTTGAAATGCTAGAGGTGAAGAATCTAATTGGTACAGGATTCTTACTAGCGGCCCTAATAACAGCAAGGATGGTAGATCATCCCAATTACTTGGACAAAGCAGTCACACCTTCTAGTTTCATTTCGATAAAAACACTAAATACGACTTAACCCTAGACACAAATGAGGTGCACCAAATGGGAGTGCTCATTAACAGTTGAGATGGGCCTCTAGAGCTCATCAGTGACCCTCTGAAGCACCGTGTAGACCCCACTTTCACTTATCCCACTGCTGTTTCCTTGAAAAATCAGAAGTGATGAGAGGTAGCAGGGGTAATGACATTCTCTTATCTCCATAAATTGGGCTTTGAGATGAATGTGGATCGTGGGACAAGTCTGACAGACCATTACTTATCTTTAATGGAGTACCCCTTGTGCAAATGGGATGGACCTTCATAGATGTTTGCGCTCAGATCGGTGAAGTAGCTGCCGTGGGCCTCCAAACAACAACAGCAACAACAACAAAGAGGTTTATGCAAGATCAGTGCAACACTGTGACTCATGACTCACTGCTTTCATTAGCATGTGTCAAAGCAATCTTTTTTTTATTTTTGCTGAATATTTAAGCAACCCTTAACCCTAAGTTTTAGACTTTGGAGCACAAATCATTATTGTATTGTATTTTGGTATATTTATGTTTTTTTAATTTTGTATTGAATGTTTTGCTATTTTTATTTTTTTAATTATGTTACATTTTAATTTTATTTTATGTGCAAAAGCAAGCTTTTTTTTTTTTCATTTTTGTTGATTTTAGCTGATTATTTAAACAAACTGTAAGTTTTAGACTTAAGCATAAATCATCATTTTATTTTATTACGTTTCTGTTTTATTGATTTTGTGTTTTATGTTTTTTATATTTTTTAAATTGTTACAATTTTATTTTTATTTATTTTTATTTTATTAAATAATTCTTTTTTTATTCCTTCATGTTATGCTATTTTTATTTTATTGGCTGTGTAATTTATGTTCTTTTTTTATCAAGCTATTATATTAAGCGAATATCTTAATTTAATGAATTACTTTGTTATTTTGTTACAATATTTTTTAATTTTCAATTTTTCTTATTTTAATATTTCATGTAGTGCTATTTTTGTTAAATTCTTTTTTTATATTTTCGTGGTATTTTTATTTCATTATTATTTTTATTACATTTTGGTTTTATTGATTTTGTATTTTAAGTTTTAAATACGTTCAGTTTTTTTCTTTTTTGATTATGTAATGCTATGTTTGAGTTATTTTTTTATATTTTGCTGTTTTTATTTTATTGGCTGTATGTTTTATGTTGTGTTATTTTTGTTAAGCTCTTTTTTTAATAGTATTATTATTTTATTTTATTTTTTTATATTATTTGACCGTTGCCCCTGTTTGTGCTGAAGTCGTAGCAGTTTTCTCTCAATGCCTTCAGTTTTCTGTTGAATATCTTCAAAGCTTTTAAAAACTTGGAAACCAAGAATAAATGTCTTTATCACATATTATCTCCTCCATGCAGCTACGGCTTTCAGAGATTTAACAATAGCGTGGTGTGTTTGTGTAATCTTACACAGAAGGGGGCGAGTCTGACCGAGTCGGTTTGAAGATCTCATGCTGATGAGCGATGTACAATGAGAGGATTTATATGCAACAACACCTCCATTCTGTTTTATTGACTGAGATTAGAGATTCGAGTTTGCGATGTTGAAAGGGGATCTGTGATGGGCCACTTCAAGACGCAAAGAAACACATTAATATGTAAGGAATCATAAATATTCATTCAGCCACACAAAGGCAGTGTAAACAATTAACGATAGGTCTGTTCCAAAGTGCAGTGCACTCTGGGATTACTTTTTTTTCCCACAAAGTATACAAGCTGACTTACAAGTTGCTAAAAATTTTACTTTTTAAAAAGGAGCATAATGCAGTTATGGATTTTGCCATTACCTCCTCAAGGAGTTTGTGAGGACTGCTTTGGATAATTTAGGACATCAAGGCATTAGCACGGCCTGCTGAAGTATAGAGGCCTCCTGGCACTTCTTCAGGTTTATAGGAAGTCATATGACCCCCGGTCAAGGACCTCAGAGAGATCATGATCAATACCTTGGATATTTATTACAACAGCAACTATTTACATAAGTACTCTAGTGGGAGATTCCAAATCTGAAAATTAGCATTCTGTGTGCTGCTGACAGAAAACTTCAAGACCTAAATCTGTTTATATAACTATATATCTATATCTATATCTATATATATAATTATGAAACTTTAGCTGTTTTAAAATATATTTTCAGTACTAAATATTAAATAATAATAATATTTTAAATAAAAAAACACATTTAAATACAGTACATTAAATATGACCCTGCGCCACAAAACCATTCGTAAGCACTGGTATATAAATCTCAGAAATGTATTGGTTTTTTTATTTTTATTATTGTTATTGTTATTATAACAGGAATTATTTTTAAAAACATTATTTATTTTATTTATTTGTGTTGATGTTTTTTATTCAACAATTTATATTATTTAATATTAATTATTTAATAATATCAACAATTTTATTAGAATTACATTAGATTTTTTGTTTTCTATTATATTATCATTTTACTTTATTTAGACCTACAAGTATATAAAAAAAGAGCAAGTTTTTATAGGTGATTTATGTGAATTGTTGTTAATATAATAATGCACTGCTCTGTTATTCTTATTCAGTTTAATTTTTACTATTTTATTTTAGCACTATTACACCAGAAAACATTTTATTCATTTTGAATTAATAATTTTTTTAATTATTTGATCTATTTTTATGACTTGAAATACATGGTGAGCCAAATCAAAGGTCTTCATGTGCCAACTTTGTCCTGGGTCCCTTGTTTTGGGCAATGTACAGTAGGAATTTTAATTATGTAATTATTATGTTAATCATAAATAAATAAAAAATCCATGTTTTCAGTAGTGATTTTTCAGTTGGAAAAATCATGGAATTGTGATGTACAGTACAGTTTATTATCACAAAATACGTCCAGACAGAGCGATCTGGAATTGTATCAGAGCAATTTATTTTTTTTATAATTATTGGCAGACTGGACATTATCATGCTAAATACATGTCTACTTTACAAATTAATAAATGAATGGACATGGAATATTGATTTAAAGAAATTGATTAAAAGATTAAAAGACAACATGGAGTGATGCAGGAACCAAGAAAGCAGCACATCTGTATAGAAAATCAATTGACCAGGACAACAGTCAATTATACAGGTCATTCTACACAAATACTGTATATAACGTGTAAAGACCAGCCTAAATCAGTCTTGTAAAGATTTAATGTCGTCTTTTTAGCAGGTGAAAAATTCTGCTTTTAAAAAGATAATGCTATTATTAAATATATTTTCAGTACTAATACTTAAAATGTGACCCTGGGGCACGAAACAGTCAGGTATTGTAGCAATAGCCATGAGTCAAAATTACACATTTTTCTTTTATGCTAAAAATCATTAGGATGTTATGGAAAGATCATGTTCCATTAAGATATTTTTTCAATTTCCTACTGTAAATATGTAAAAAAAAAAAAAAAAGTAAATTAAATAATTGTATCTCGGACAAATATTATCCTAATATTGTTTTGTGGGCACACATATTAAATTGTGATTAACATTCTTTGATAAAACTTTGCAATGCAAAATTGACCAAACAAGCCATCTTTAATTTGCATGACTAATGCATCAGAAGAGTCTTTATATCCTGAAAAAACACAAACAGGGACAATTAGTCATGGCAGCAATTAAGTATTTGTGAAACATAAGCTGACACGCAGCAGCTGGTAGTGAACAGACTCGACTTCAAAGTGTTCAGAGATGATCTGGGTGGTGGATGGACACTGTCTCTGTTCTGTCCGGCCCTGCATTCATTTAACCACTGCCAGACATTCACCTCACTGAAGACTGAAATTGGCCCATCTTTAGGCCCAAAAACTTTCAGAGGAGCATTTTGCCATAAGACAGGATTGCCAGGAAGATAGATTGGTTGGATGGATTGGAGTTTATCCACTAAATTAGACACTATTGATTGTTGATGTAAGAACAAATAAATAAAAAATAAAAACGAAACACACTTCTTGATTTCAGAAGATGCAGAGCTCAATCACTCTTGAGAAACATGGATTTGTTTCGTATCTAAATTAAGCCGCAGATCAGGATACATAGATGTAGAAGTCGATCTGGTTATGATATCACATCCGGATGAAGAACGTTTCTCTCGGAGTACTGTGTTTCCTCATATCTGCTCTATGCAGGCTTGATCTATTGTTCTATCAGCACAATGCCTGATAGAAACTCTGGGGTCAATAACTCAAACTTCCTCTGAATTTATCACCCGGCACTTAACCTTACATCTCTGAGAACGTTTGTCCAGTGAATGTCAAGCTGTTTTGCTCTGACCCAGTTTACAGTTTACAAAATTGCTGGGACCCATCACCTCACCTTCAAAATGTATTTGTTATTTACTACAGAAGAAAGAAAATCATGCAGGTGTGAAAAGACAAGAGGGCAGGTAAATGATGACAGAGTTTAGATTTTTGGTTGAACTATGACTTTATACAGAATAGAGTTTGCACAAACAAAAGCTTGCAAACGGTACCGAGAGTTTTAGGATGCTACACTACTTTTCATTTGCACCTGACGCAGCATTGGATGGTGACTCCAAGGTCAGAGCTGTATCTGTAGTGTACTTTATATTTTGCTTATCTTAAGTACATTTGTATATTTGTGTATATTACGTATATTTATGACTCTGGACCACAAACAAAAAAAATCGCAGATTTCAGAAGAATTTGTTGCAATATACATTGTATGGGTCCAAATTATACATTTTTCTTTTTTACCAAATATCATTGAGATATTTAGTAAATATCATATTGCATGAAGATATTTAGTCAATTTCTTACCATAAATATATTACAACTTAATATGCATTGCTAAGAACTTCATTTGGACAACTTTAAAGGTCATTTTCTCAGTATTTAGATTTTTTTTACACCCTCAGATTCCAAATATTGCATCCAAATAGTGTCCTATCCTAACAAACCAAATTATTTAGCTTTCAAATAAACTGACATATAAATATTAATTTCTAAAAATTGACACTTATGGTTTTGTGTTCCAGGGTCACGTTTAATAAACTGTGCTTGCTATACATACAGAAGATAAGTTGATAAAACCGCTTAATTATAGTCTCATGATTGTATTACAAACTGTACTCTGTAAAAGTGTCATTGAATTTGAGAACTAATGTAAAATTAAAGTATGTTTGTTTTGATGTGTTAACATACTAGAGCATGTGTAGTTCTTGAGTATAATTTTAAATGAAGAGCGTTATTGATTCTTACAACTAAATTGGAGCCTCACAGTTTATGGTGAATCACGCATAATGGATTTGTGGTGTACTCGCTCATATCAATAAAGAAAAAAAATAAATAAATAACGTTACGTACTGCAGCTTTAAGTAATACTTAAAGGGTATCATTTCCATACTGAGTATTCATTTTAAAAGTTTGCAAAAGCGTTTTCTCAAAGGTGATTATTTCAATGATTCATTTCCATGCTAGTTTGGTGTTATCGTGTATAAACCCACCCTTAAATACAATCCAGAAACAAAATGAACTGAGGTGTCAGTCACAGTCAGACTATTGTCTGCATAAGTGGTTATTGGCTAAATTAAGACTATATATGATACTACTCATATATAGGAAGATGGCATCCTATATTTCATCCTATATTTACTAGACATGTAATCTACCCCTCCTCCTCCTCACACAGCAGTTTTCTGTGCTGTGGCTCATTTGAGCATGATACTCACACTCAGAGGATGTGAGAAACAGAAAGAGAGAGAACACACGGAGACAGAAAAATTCCTCCACTGATCCAAACATACTCAGTCGGCTGGATCTCATTTACATTCATTATTCAAAAAGATGTTCATTTTAGAGGAATATGTAAATATAAGCTCTAGTAGAGCCAGAAAGATGCCTGAGCTCTGTTTGCTGTGTAAGTAGAGCACTTCTCTCGTTGCATTAATTAAACCTTGGCTAGGTTACACCAGCGGTGATTCTCGACTGGTACATTGTGACCAAGAAATGGGTCACAGGTCTGATTGGGTCACGGACAGCAGAGAAAAACAACGAAACTTACCATATCAAATCATGCTATCGTAGAAAACATAATAGGCTTGAAAACAAGGATAAAATCCTTTTCAGAGAATTCCCTAAAATCATATAAAATCTTCAATATTCCCATCGCATACTGTTCAATTCTCAGGACATATTTGTTTACTTTTTTATAATAAAAAAAAAGAGGTCATTAAAATGTAAAACCTGGAATGTGATGCAAACCCTGTCATTGGTATTTTCTTTGTGGGGTTCCATTTTTATGATACACTGTACATCAGTGTGAAAGCAGATCAAAGAAAGGTAGGACACAGATCCACAGAGAATCAAAAAAAAGTTACAATTTTCAATGTTTTCATTTGAGATGTTGCCATAGGAACTGGTCAAAGACCGTGAAATCACCCATCCAGAACAAGCTTTGCCTACGGAGAGGTTCTGGGTAGAGGATCTGTCATCTACAAACCACAGCAGTGAGCTGCACAGTGTAGAAAAAATATCAACTTTCCATTCTATTCACCATTATCAAGTGCTCAACAAACTGATGCAAAAAGCTGCAAAAGGCGCACCAATATTAGAAAAAGCAGGACCATTGGTCCTCCTCTACAGTGAATGGGTGCCATCAGAATGAGAGTTCAAACAGGTGATGAAAACATTCAATAATTGAAAGTAATCCACATAACTGCAGTCCATGAACTAACAGTGAAAAAGTCATCTTGTCTAAATCAGGAGAAAATGTATGCAGGGAGCAAGCACCATATATACAGTAAGTAAAGACAATGCAAAACAGATGGTTTCAAGCGCCCCTATAGGTTATGAAAGGTTCATATTTTGGTTTTGGGATATCCGTGCACTTTCAGATTTAAAACTTTGCAGGATGTTTCTTTCAGAGCCGTGTTACTGCATGAAATGTAATTTTCTTTTTTAAAGTGAAATTACCTTAATGTTAGATTTGTTTCCTACAAATGCAGCTTTTCACTTTGAAAACATTAACTGATGGACTCATTTTTGTGATGGTTTTATCAGCATTCTGACGGCACCCATTCACTGCAGAGGATACAATGGTGAAGTGATGTAAAGCTAAATTGCTCAAAATCCATTTTAGACGAGCAAACTCATCTACGACGTCATGTACGACCTGAGGGTGAGTAATCAGCCATTTTATTTTTGGGTAAACTATACCTTTAAGAATTGTTGCAATGTTCTTAAAGTTCAATATTTTCAATTGTTTTATTGTCTGGTGACAAAAAAACTAAGTAGAATTGCTTAGAAGATAAGTAATAGTACATCTGTTCTCAAAAAGCGTTATCAACACAAACAATGTGAGGTCAAACTCTTACCAAATTCCTTATCAAAAATATAAATAGTAGCCGATTACAATCAAATCACCCAATTACAAAATCAAAAACAACAGTATGAGCTCAAAGAGTTTGATTACAGGACAGTTAGAGGATTCAATCTTGTTCCTGAGCCGAGGTGACAGTAAAAAAAATTCAGCAATCAGTACACGGGTATGAAGGAAGCTAGAGTACATGAACTGGTCTATTCACACACTCATCAGGGCCAGCAGCACCAATCACCTTCATCCAAAAAGTAAACGCAGCTCTGAATGTGGCAGTGGATAAATGTCATGAGGAAATGTCAGCAGACAGTCAGAGGGTTGTAAAAAAAAAAAAAAAAGATTTGAGATTCTCCTTAAAAGAAGTATCTAGTTAACCTGCCAGGTACAGAATAATTACACTGCAGGTTTCCTAAGAAAAGCGGTAATTTATACAAAACAGTAATATCTCCCGAGGACCGACTCGCTACCTCAACTCAATTAGTTTAATTCTGCTGGACTCCCAGTATGCTAATGATACCTCAATTATTCTGTTACACCGCTATCCTTAAACCATATTCCTTCTCAATAACATTAAAGGATTAGCCGTAGAAGGTCTGTGTGCTTTCAGAGTTTCCAGAGAGCCTGTTAGCAGACTTTATATGAAATTACAGAGAACATAGTAAAAAAAACAAGTATTTCGTTTTTTAACAGAATGTCACTTACTTTTAAAGACAAATTAGTACAACCTTTATTAAAATAATTTAAATTATTAACCAAAAGATATTAATTATTAAGCAGAAAGCAAATGCATACGTACAGATTTGTGATTACATAATATTTTAATTTGGGAGTAGAAAGAGATCGGGGAGCGATATTAGAAGAAAACAGCTATGTGGGAAACCCACTGCTCCACTGAAAATGGAGTAGAAATATTAAACATGAAAAATATAATATATATTTTCACTTAAACTGTAAGTTTATTAAAAAAAATTACCGAAATAGCAATATTAACAGAAATATTATAATATTTCTAATAATTAAAATAACTAATATATATATTTGTAAATAAATAAATACACTGACAAAAATAAACAATTGCTTTAATGGATTAGGTGTCTAAAGTCTGTGATTTTTTTTTTGAGAGGTGAGAAAATGTTTTAACAATATTCATATAAATATTAATTTAAACTATTTTAAAAATATTTATTGACCAATGATTACATGGTTTTTATGTTTATTTGTATTATATTTGAATTTGAATATTTTTTGAGACTCATGATTGATTGACAGGTGACTATTCAGACACAACAGACTGCGAGAGCTGTAACTGGCTCTTTAATGAATGTTTCAGTAGACTTCTATTAACATGTTCAGCATAAAGCCCTTGTTTTAAGTATTCAATATGTATTTTAATCTTAACGAAAGTGAAACAGTCAGAAAGAAGCTTTAAAGAATAGCAGGACCTTTTCAAGCTCCATATTCTTCCAGCGGCAGCAGCCCTCCTGATCCTTTGTTCAGTGAAGCTAATCAGCTCCAATCACGCGTCTCTTCCTCCAGACTAGACCCTCATTAGACTAATACCTGTCTTTAGACTATTTATAAACCATTGCTGAAACAAAAGAAATTCTTAGAAGTTTTAATCACTAAGACAAGCTTGTTGCTTTATAATTACAAGGCAGATGCCAAAAGGGTTATTGTTTAAGACGCTTGCGGGATGAACTGCTGATTGGTGAATTCAGGACGAGTGTGCACACAGAATTAATTGCTTGAAAACTATCGGCTACATGTCAAATTAGCATTTGATTTCCTGTCCCAAATTCTAATTAGTTGTATGCATCTGTTTGTGTTTCATTTAAAGTGAGAGGGTGAAAAACAGCCAAACACCATTTTCTTGTTAGTCACACGATCTGGACCTTTTTTTTTTTCTTGATGACTTGATTTATATTCGTATTGCACTTGTACTGAGAAGAAAATGATGCTGAACTCGGGACATTACTTTCATTTTATATTCATACTTATTTCATGTTACGCTTCAAACCGCAGCCTGGGCCGCAGATCTCCATGACAACAATACAATCTGATCCAATCAGTGACAAAAGCTCTTGAGAATGCATCGGCCTAATGATGTAGGATCCTGTGGTTGTCCTCGAGTGGCAGATCAATGATGGACCCAATAAAATAGCAATGACCCGTACAGGCTTTTAGGGAGTCACGACATGCTCTGGTTGATTGAGAACAAATGAGATAATGAAGTACCACTGAAGCCTTCAGAGACTAATATGTGGATGCGGTTTTGGCACATTTTCCTTACGTTACACTGAATAAATAAATGTGACACTTCAGTCATGAGGTAGT
The DNA here is from genome assembly GCA_032361145.1 of Enteromius fasciolatus. NCBI lineage: Eukaryota > Metazoa > Chordata > Actinopteri > Cypriniformes > Cyprinidae > Enteromius > Enteromius fasciolatus. Next base: position 10,959 of record JAUMHR010036164.1, read on the forward strand.
TTTTGAGATTTAGAGCCATGTGGAGGGCAGTGTTGTAATCACCAGGTTACATGGAAGCTCTTATTTATACTTAAGTTTTTGTTAACTTAATATACAGCGAGGTCAGTAAGTATTTGATCACTCTGATTTTGCAATTTCTCTTACTTAGAAATCATGGAGGGGTCTACAATTTTCAGCAGAGGTACATTTCCACTGTGAGAGAGTAATTCCCAAATAAACTGTTAAAAAAAAATCATACAATGTGATTTCCGGATTTTTCTTTTTAGGTTCTGTCTCTCGCAGTGGAAATGCACATATGCTGAAAATTGTAGGCTCCTCCATGATTTCTAAGTAAAAAAACGCACATAATCACAGGGTGATCAAATACTTATGGAACTTATGTCTGTAGCAAAATTCAATTTGCAATGCAATGTTCACACTTCCATTACCCCACGTGTGCAAAGTTTGGTGCAGAAGGAAAATGAAATAATATTATTTACACTTGCCATTTACAACAGTAATCTTAATATGTCAATTGCATACTAATTTTAATGCTGTATAATGTATATTGTAGCATATCTACTATTGAAAATGAATTCATGATTTTTTAGACAAGATTAACACTGCCAAAAATGATAACATAAGTTAGTCCATGTGAAATGTGCTAAAATGACTCAGTGGATCTGTTGAGATTCAGTTAAGAGTGTCGATGTACATTCAAAGGCTTCAGTGTGAACCAGCAGCTGGTCTTCAGGGGAAAGCTGAAGTGTGTGAAGTCCCTCAGCAGACGTGTGAGAGCGCAGCGGCTCATCAGAGGTTCACGGCAGGTCTGTCGGCCTGCATTATGACAGTTTGAAGACCCGCACGCATTGGGTTGATGCGTTTTGCGTTATGTGTTTATGAAATATTGTCCCCTGACATTGTCTGTAATGAGCATGTCTAGCGGTTTCAAAAATAAGTTTCTGAGTTTGTGAGCCTGAAACTGAAGAACTGCCTACTGCAAAGACAAAATAAAATCTGATTGTAAGTGTATCACTTGGAAAATATAGGCCAACTTATAAAGTGCTTTTTCAGCAGTGTGTAGTAAGTGTTGTTGTTTCCAATATCTTACACTCATCCAAAGAAACAAGCGAGTGCACAAGAAACTATAAAGGAAGTAAAATCCTTCATGTGAACATTATAAAAAATGTACAAATAAATAAATATTTTTTTAAAATATTAAATAACTCAGAATGGTCTTTTATTTTTTGATTAAACAAAACATTAACGCTTTTCTATACTGTATATGGAACACATTATGGGAGCCCGTTTTCACAACTAAATAAAACATTCAAAAAAGGAGAAATTCTGACTCAGAATTATGTAATATAATCTCAATTATAATTTTTTTTTTCTTTCTTATAATTACGTGATATAAACACATTTAAGTCAGAAAGCAAGATAGAAATGCAAAATTGAAACATTTTATAAGATTTTTTATTTAGCTCATGCAAGTTTGAAATTTGTTTCAATTCAATTCTGAGGAAACAAACTGATGGTCGAGAATTTTGAGGATATATCTTAAAGTCTGAGATTTAAACTTGCA
>JAUMHR010036366.1:0-12512 GCA_032361145.1 Enteromius fasciolatus
CACACACACACACACACACACACACATGTTCGGGTCCGCTCCTTCATATCTTCAGTTCCCATCTCACGCCCTGTTGCTGCAATAATCATGTGACACTGTAGCCTGGAGTAATGATGCTGTAATATCAGATTCAATCACATAAATAATTTTTTATATATATTTTTTACAATAGAAACCAGTTATTTTACATTTTAAAACAATAACTCTGTTTTTACTGTATTTTGTAAATCAAATAAATGCAGCCTTGGTGAAAATAAGACCTTTCTTTAAAACATTTAACAGAATTTTACAGAGATTATTTAAAAATAATATTTTAGATATTTTTACTTATTTTTTTTACAATTAATTATTACTTATATTTTTTAAATGTACTTATTTATTTAGCTTTTCATCAACTTTCCATGCTTTTCAAAAGCTCTCAAATCCCAATTTAGGAAATCCTAAAATATATATGAAATACTCTTCATATTTAAATGCTTTAATAAACTGCCTACTGTATATATGAGGCAATCAATTGATTTGATTTGTTTTATGGTTGCATGTACACCATTAACCTTTGATGATCAAACATCACTCTATAGTTCCTTTAAGTGTCCCGGTGAGTTCTTATCAGCATTACACGCTCGGTTCTTGTAGTTGATGTCCATGAAGTCTTCTTCCATAACCATCAAAGTTTAAACACTCGTTTTATTGCAACAGTTGATTGACTGTCAGGTTGATTGATTGTCAGGATGCTTTAGTAGTTGCTAATGTCTTTGTGTAATGTCACATCTCTGAGACAGATGTTAAAGCCAGGTTAAAACGAGGTCAATTGTCTCCAGATCTGCTGCCGGACAGAGCGCTGAGCATCTCCTCTTAGCCCGTCCATCTTCATTTGATCACATCCAGAGAGAACCAACTCTTGCTCCTCATAAGGCATGAGCATGGACTGAAGTCCAGTGAGTATATATATATATATATATGTACATGCATATGTGACGAAATGGGATCTTATTTGTTTTTTTTGTAAAGTGACAATTGTGTGTTTTTTAACTTGCATACTTGCACGAGTCCTCAGTGTGCGTCAACACTCAACACTTTGGGTCAGTGGAGAGGACAAAAGCCATATGCACGAGAGGATCCATGTGACACACTGATGGTGAGAAACAGTTCAGTGCTGCAACATGCTCAAAAACAGATCAATTAGCTGCACGTTTCCCCTTAGGACACAATCAACAATACTATACAAGTGCCTGCAAATGGAATATTTTATATTTACTGTCTTTAAATGGTCTTTGGAGACTCGCTCACATTAAAATGAAAACAGTTTGTAACGTACATCAATTTGTACACTAAAGAGGGCATGACCTGCAAAGATACACCCAAGGCAGTGAATGCATTCAATAGCTTTTAAAGTCAATCTCTGTGCATGCAAAATAGAGAATAACATTTTATGAATCCATCAAGCATGGTATTTTAAAGGCAAAAATAATAGAATATTTAATTTTATTAACATTTATTTTCATTTTATTCAAATAAATGTTATTACCATTCATATTAAATGGCCTCAGTTTAATCTTTCAACTGTGGTTGGTTTTTCAGATGCATGTTTCATGATAATAGATCAGGATATGAGTGTTTGTGTGACAGACTGTGTGTCCTGACTGCTGTTTCCTTAGTGTGTCTTCTGTCCCCGGGCCCCTGCTGTTGGCTGGATCGGCCCTCAGTGCAGGTCTGGCCTTTTCTGGGACCTCTGGTCCTCGCTGACAGATGGAAGCTTTGTCACTCTCGCGTGTGACACTGGGGACCGAGTCACAGATACGAGCTGCTTTAGGGCGTTTTCATATGGAATTAAATGTCTCCAATTAGCACATACAGAGACACTGTTTAGAATTGTAAATAATTCTGTTTATTCCATTTGTCTCTGGAATATTTGAATCTGACCGGTCAGTCGCTGCATTACTAGGTCAGTGCTGAAATGATATTTTTGCTAATTTTATGTTTTACAGTTTTATTTTATACAGCTTTTTTTATATTTTAATGTGCATTACATTTTATAAACGAATTAAAAGAAACATTTGCAGCTAGCTTAAAATGTTTTAAAACTATTTTACATTTTTTAATTGTTTTATTTTATTATTATTTTAGTCAAAGTTTATAGTAATATATGATATATATACCCTGCTATATAGTATTAAAGATGTCACTGATAATCCATAAATGATTATAATTCTACACACACACATTTGGGTGCAGTTTTATTGTCAATGCAACAAATCTTTTTTACCAAATTGTTTAACTAATCAAGGACATGCATATTAAGAGTTTGGGGCTCTTTAAACCGGGATTCATTGTATTCTGTGCCCTGAAGAGGGAGACACAACTGAAGTTAAATGAAGCTGATGGTTTTGAAAGAAGATTTTAGTCTTTATTCGCTCAGTCTGTGAGTTTGTGTGTGATGATGTTCTGACTTTTGTACCTCAATCTCTCTCTCTCTCGCTCTCTCTCTCTCCAGGATTTGGCTTCACAGTGCATTATTGATCTAAAGGGAGCTGAATAAAACATGGGCACATGCCCATTGTCAGCGAATGCACAGAGAAGTGTGCGCAAGTGCAGTTGCGAGGATGAGGAGTCCTCTGAACTAGTGGCTGAGAGGTACGAAATTCGTCGCTGACCGACAGTCCTACCGCGGCTCTTTCGTGCATCCATACAGTGCACTGATATTTATTGAAAGAGAACAAGGCTAAGATGCAGAGAGAGGGAAAATCAATGGCTCTTTCCTCAGCTCGGGTCTGGAGAGAGTAAAGCAGAAATCGCCGTTAAACTCCACCGCGAAGATCTTCATCGATTTTTTATTTGGCTCCCAGCAGTTATTGCTCCTCCACGGGCTCCTACCGCCTGGTGGACTGGGGGCCCGGGCCCTGCAGAGTTCGCGGTGAACTGGCTGTTAACAGAATTAAACTCCTATTTAGTCTCTGTGGCAGGGAATACACGCACACTGCCTGCAGACAAGACCTGACAGCACATCTTATCCACTCCGCTGCAAGACTAACACGCTGCCAACATTCAGAGAGCCCACATATGTGTGCCAGCGTGTGTGTGTGCTCGTGTGTGGGTGTGTGCATATAAACACGCGGTTGTGTGCGTTTACCGATGGCTCTGGACATGTTATTGTGTTAATTGGTTATGGTTTTACGAAACAAATCCAGCTTCTACTAGAATATCCGTTTCTTTGACAAACACAGACAGCTGAAACCTGCTTAAGCCGCTCTGTGAAGATTTTTCAGGTGTCTTCATAACATTACGAAGAGCTTTTACTGGAGAGTGTGTCATACAGCAGCTTTAATTCATGCATGCACCTAGCAACTTCACTAGTTTATATAGTTTATATGACTTTCTATCTATCTTACTCTATATAACTATGTTAATAAACAAATATGCTCCAGCTGGCTGTCATTGTGCCACATAGGTTTTTTTTCTCTCTTTCAGTGGACAGATTGCTCATGGCTGACCCGGTCAGGACACACAGATGTCGGGTAACGGGTTTGTTCAAATCCCTAACCAGAAGTTTGAGCCAGTAAAGTTTCCACAGTAATCGAGATTCTTAGCAAAACAACTAATGATATCATGCCATTTCATGATATGTTGAACCATACTATATATCACAACACAGACGGCAAAAAGAGGCCTGTAGGCGTGACATGACACTGAACTTCAACTTAAATCCAGATTGGTAAAAATAAGAGTTTAGGAGCATTATTGTGTTTGGATCTGCAGAGGAAGGGGGAGAGGACGAGTCAGGCCGGCTCATTTGCATTCGATGGTGCGCCTAATATATGCAGGTCACTGACCCTCAGTGTGTGGGGTTAGAGCACAGTGTGTGTGTGAGTGTGTACGAGTGTGTGTCGGGCTTGTTAAGGAGCTGCCACGCTTGCCAACTGTCTACATCCCACCACACACACACACACACACACACACACACTCGCTAGCCTCTCAGGATTAGCAATAATGAGCGTGCCAAGTGTATTTATTCTATTTCAAGTTTCAATACTGTAAAACACATTTCCGTTCTCAGACAGGGCCAATTAAACGTGCCTTACCGAGTTAACGGTGTAGCTATTGTGAGATCCACATCATAAGCTGGCAGGAAGCATGTGTGATATGTATATTTTTATATCGGTATATTCCCTGAAACATAATAGCTCTGTTACAGCTGCCTACCGAGACAGTATTCTAAGGGATCATAGTGCACAGGACACCTAAGAGTTAATTGAAATTAAATGCATCCTTCACCGTATGTATCCTTCACTAAGACTAATGAATTAATTGAAATTTGATTGTAAATCTAATATTTTATTTATTACTGAAAAGACACAAAAATAGTACAAGCTAATTAAAAATGTATTATTTTATCTATATTTATATATATTTATACTATATTTTATTTTATTTATGATGTGCATTTATAATATGCATATTAGATTAAATTATTGCATTGTTAGTATATATAGCAATATGCAACCATCAAACTCTAGATCAGTGTTGTTTTTAATATAATTAAAATGTTATTTGTATTGTATATTTATAAAAAATATTTAAAATTATATACATTATAATGATATAATTATATACATATACATTACATGATGAATTATATTCAGGCTGTCTGTACAGGTTTATATATATATATATATATATATATATATATATATTTCAGTTTTATTTGTTTTAGTACACCAAGTAAAGCTAAATGAAAATGAGAATTGTTGCTTTGGCAAGTGGCTGAATAAATTAGCAATATATATTTTAGTATATTTTTATTTTATTTTAATTTAGTTCAGCATGCAATTTGAATGGAGTTTCTAAATCAGTCAAGTCATCACTGTAGTTTAGATGTGCCCTTAGAAGGGTGCTGCCTATATAGACAACTGACAACAAGGTAGCTCGCTGGGTCCTAAAATCAATTAAATAGCCATTTTTAAATCATATATTTCAAAGAGTACAGCTGGCAGTTTCTATGCACAGAATTCTGTGATTTTTAACTATAAGAGTGTGCTTCAAATGCAGGTGTAAAAATGGCATCTTTGCAGCTCGGCAGTCTTGCAAATCACACGAGCTGATGGTCGGTGCTCTGTCTTCCCTCGAGTGGAACCGCGAGCAGCAACAAGCAGCTCTGGGACTGACCTTTAGAATTTTAACAATATCTGCACTAACTCAGTAATATCCAGCCGCGGTCCATCAGCGACACAGGGACAAAAATATGCCACACTTCATGTTGCTTGTCAAGTAATGCGGCACCAGGGACCGAGCTTAATATTTGGGGAAGAGGACTCCTCGCTCTGAGATGTTGGAATTTGTCCGATTGAACTGCTGAGGTGAGAGCAAGGGGGGGAAATGAATTCATGAATACGTAGTATGTCTTTGACTGTTTTTTTAATGCAGTAACACTTCCATTTGAAATCGATAACGAGCAGCTCATCAGCTCGGTTAAATAAAGCATGTTTTTCCAGACGGTTCTCAGAGTAATTGGTGCAGAGGACGAGATGCAGATGTCGGTGGTGTGTTGGAGAGGAAGAGCTTTGTGTCTCTGCTGTTCCATAAAGAGCAGGAGAGGCAGGCAGTGAGAGGTAATCCAGCCGAGGAGCAGGTCTGGAGCCTAATCCCCCTCAGAACAGCTCTGCCTGGGGCATACAGACACATAATCCTGCCCCCAGAGACCCCCAGCATCTCTCTCTCTCTCCACAGATCTACTGCTTTCTGTCCATCTATTGTTATATCTCCTCTATCTATCTATCTATCTATCTATCTATCTATCTATCTATCTATCTATCTATCTATCTACCTATCTATCTATACCTATCTGTTGTTTCTGACTGTCGATCACTTGCTCAGTTGTTTTATCTATTGTTCTTTGTAACATTCTATCTATCACTCTTTTGTTCTAGCTATCTATTCTTGTAGTATCCATCCTGTTGTTTTTTGTATTCTCCTTGCTGTAATTTTGTGTGAAGCATTACAGTTTTTCTCAATTGCTTTGGCACATTTTTCGAAACAGTCTTAACTTTCTCTAAACTGTGAGTGCAAATGTCACTGTTTGCTGGAACTTCAGAACTTTTTTGCATGTCTGCAAAATACTTACTCAAAACATTGAATTTGTGCTTTAAAATCGAGTTATCTTTTCAGTGATTTGGCCAAGGCAAAATTTTTGTTATTGTGTGAGCCACACTGGTCAAAATGTTTAGCTGTTTTTTCACCATGACAGTCAACCATGAAAATGAAGGGTCAAAAATCTCATATTTGTTGAGAAAAGTCAATGGTATGTAAAAAAACAAATTCTGAAAAACATATTTACAGTGTGTATATTATTTTTGTATTTTTGTACTTACCTTTTTTATTACCAAAAATACACAAAAACAAGAAATTACATTCATGGGAGGAAAATAAATAAATAATAATAATATTTATATATATATATTCAAGGGGATCTCCTTGAATGCCGCACCCATTCCCTGCAATGATCAGCTGTGATGTCCTCACATGCAGCATTCATAGCATCCAACAAAGACATCTGATTTTGTGGACTATGATCATACACTTTCCACCTCCATGATAAAAAAAATTCCACAGCAGTGATTGTACTGTGGGCAATCTACACACACACACACACACACACACATTGATTGACATTGTTGATTGGTGGTTCAAATTAGAGGTCATTTGCCAATTTAGAAGACATTACAAACATTATTCAGATATTTTGGAATATACATTCATGTATACTAATTATGACAACTGAATAGATTGTTTTGAATGGGATGGCTTACACAATAAAAAATGACTGAGAAGTTCTGAAGTGTTCGACAGTGTAAGTGAGAATCGAGTCATCAGTTTTGATCAACAAGCCATATGCAATTATCTACCAGGACTGTCAGACACAAGAACAGTTTCCTTCCCCAGGCAATCTACCTCATGAACAGTTAATAGTTCTCCCACTGTGCAATAAAAACATGTGCAATAACCAATGTTTATTTTTATCACCCTACAGGATAGTACATTCTTCATCTTCGTATCATTTTTAACCATCGTTTTTTATACTATTTCTGTTTAATCCATAGCACACATGTACTGTACATACAATCCATACAAGTTTATTTATTTACATTTATATTGTGTTTTTTCATTTTTTTTTTATTATTTTATTCTTTGTTGTGTTGTTGTTGTCTCTGTGTACTGGTAGCTGTGACCCCAAAACAAATTCCTTGTATGTGCAAGCATACTTGGCAATAAAGCTTTTTCTGATTTGTTGTCCAAACGTCAGACAGTTGTATTTACTCTTTGCACACATGTGACAAAGCATTTGCAATTTGCTCAAATCAATAAGAAATCTAATCTGATATGAAAAAGAAGCAAATTGTTCAGAGATCTCAACTTAATGTTTTGGGAAATAAAAAAAATAATTTGAGAAATGAGCCAAAGCAATAGAGAAAAACTGTCATTTCTTCTTCTTCCTCTGCAGATCTACATCTGTCTGTCAATCTAGCATTCTTTCATTTAATTTTTTAATTAATTTTAACAAAATAAAATGATCCTAAATTCAAGACAGTATAATGAATGGTGGTAAAAAATAAGTATATATATATATATATATATATATATATATATATATATATAAGCAATAAGTAAGTAATGAGCTTTTTTCCACTAACAAATCAGTCACAATTTTCAAAATATAGTTTTTTTTTACGTAAATAAAAATGATAATTTCTATCAGAATGCTTGCTGTGGATGCAGAGACGAACGTTTTGGAGGCAGTGTGTAAACATTGACACAATGTGAGGTCATATTTATTTTTAAGCCAGTATTCTGTACTCGGCGTACAGTTACCTTAACACTGAATCTAAGGTACCTTTCATCAATTGACTCCTTCCCTGTAAATTGAACCTATGACATCATCTTTGCTAGCATAGTGTTTTGCTTTATATTAAACCAAACATCTTCAATCAAAGTAATAAAGCATGGAGTAACACAGAACTTGGCATATCATCTGCAGTCTGCTATTGATTGCTGTGACTTTTCTCACTGTGAAGCAGTGTTTTTTGCTTCGTGTGTGTGCAGCTGAGTGAGCAGATGACTGCTTGTACAGATTTGTCAGGCGCGTGTTTGGCTGCTCCGTGGAGAGGCGAGGTTGAGACGGCCCTGACATGTGTGTCCGACAGCGATCCGTTCCTGCGCTCCGCTCACACACATGACTGCCCAGCCTCCCTGATGTCACATACATTATGGAGCAGGGCCACAGACAACACCTGCCGTACCGCACCACGAGTGTGTTTGTTAGCCGTTCGTTCGAGACTTCACCTGTCAGTCTGTTTAAAAATAGCAACGTTTCCTCTTTGAAATCAAAGAGTGATGTTTTTTAAAAAAGTTTTTTAATGGTTTGGGAATATTTTCAGAAAATAACTCAACATATTTCATGTTGACTTTTTGAAAGCGTAAAATTAGAAATATATTGAAATACAATTCATCTATTTGAATGTATTTTACAATATAAATAACATCAAATTTATATATTTTAATATATATATATCTTATTTTGGAGGCAATTAATCGTGATTAATCATTTGACAGCACTAATTAGTGCTGTCAAATAATTAATCGTGATAAATTGCCTACAAAATAAGTTTTATTTTATATGTGTTCTGTGTATATTTATTATACACATACCTGTATATATATATACGTTTGAAAAAAATATGTTATATTTATATATTAAATATATTTATTTATTACATAAATTATATGAATATAAATATAAACATAAATACATGTAATTCTCTAAATTTATACTGTATGTAGGTGTATCTATATTATATACAGAACGCACACATATATTGTGTAAACAAACTTTTATTTTTACAGCACTAATATATATATATTCACTTTTTTTATATTTTTAATATTTTGAAGTCCATAAATAAATTACAAATAAAAGTTGCAGCAGTCTCGTTTTTCATTTTTTATATAATTTATATATATAGCTTGAGAAAATCTGTAATATAAAATAATACAAGTGACCATCTATTTAATTAATCAAGAATAAAATCAGGAATTATCAAAGCCAGTCTTCATCCTGAAAGAAGGTCATACAGTGTTCTATTTAAAGTCAGTTTTCACGATTTTTATATTATTTCATTCAATTTAAATTATAATAATCTAGCAACATCAAGCAAGCAAAATGGCTTTGGAATTACAAATATATGTAAACATTTTGTCAACAGCTTCAGCTGCAAACATTTTGTATCCACCTGTCACCCACTGACCCAGCATGATAAAAGTTCTTCAGCTAAAGGTCATTTGTTAGGAAAACTAAGAAATGCAAAGTAGGAACCAAGAAGCAATTTTTAGACCAATATATGGTGCTCCAGAAAAAGAACAGCCACTACAAACAAGTGTGCTTGTTAGTAGTTTCCTTTGGATACCTTGGTTTGTCATTTATCTGGCATCATTATGGGATGTGATCTATTTGTTCCATCAGTAACATCATTATCTACTGGACTTGAGAGGCCAAAGTGTTCATGTAAAACCAGGCCATCCCACCAAAGTCCAACGTGTGCTGAAAGAAAACATATGTCTTCAATACTACGTGATCATTAGAAGTACCTCCGTACAGATCTGCTGCTCTTGACCTTCATCATGAAGTTAATTTGGGTTTAGAAATTTGCTCGTGTGCCCTTTTGGTGGGGCAGTTTGAGTGAGGACGCACTGGTAATGAAGCCCATCGTTTAGTGCTAATGAAAACTACCGCTGTTGGAAAAAGCAGCGAGGATAGCCTCGGCTCAAATCCACACGCTTGTGAGGCCCTGATGCTCCCAAATGTTCAAAAAAAGAAGTAATAAATAAAGAGAGTTTTGACACCAAAGCGTGCCTTTGTACCCTAGCCATTAAAAAAAGAAGGGAAAGGGTCAAAAATGGTATTGTTATGGTTCCCTGGCTTTTCTTCTTCAGAGCTCACGGGGCTCAGAGCGGGATGCCCAGCACAGGCTCTCTCTGCTGGGGGCGGCGCCCCAGGCCATCCCTCCTCCTCTGGAGCTCAACTTGCTGGATCTTTGAACAGGGATGGAAAAACACTGGGCTGACCAGGTTTAGTATCACGTAGCCAGGCTTTTGACTCTGGCCCACATTGTGGCTTATTCAGACTGTGGCTTTCTCTGCGTTTCTCTAGTTTGCATCCTAATCTAGTTGTTTTAGAATCCTGACATTGGTATGTTAAGTAAATCATGGCCTTTTTGACGAATTATTCCACTTTTGTAAATTGCATCTTCTAAATGCGTAAATGTTAAGTCGACCAAGACTGGAGTAGGCTGTCTGATCAGTAAGTAAACAAACACAGTTCACTTATGTATGTGAGGGGCAATCTGAGACTAATGGGATACTGTATGTGGGCGCAAAATTTCATTTGGAATATGAAAGAATCATTACTTTTTTCATTTTGACATCGCTTTTTAAAAAAAAACATGTGCAGTATTCAACCCGTCCACCAAGTAATACATCCGTAAAGGTCATTTGTACAATAGCAGTGAAATACAACCCATGTATACTAAAAGGTAAACTAAAACTGGGCCCCTATCGGCTAACAGGACGGCTCAGTTTGTACAAGATACCCAGAGAACACGTGTGCTCAGAAAACCTTATAAACCATGATTTTGCTACATTTTTGTAATAGGTAGGTTTAGAGGTGGGCTAGTGTGGTCATGCATATAAATGAAACCTAGTAAAATATTTTTTAATCACACTGTATTTAAACAAAACACACATTTTGATTGGTAATCACAGTCATGCGTCATTTCATGACAAAAGACGCAATACGACACTGTTATAATTTTTATGCCTGCTAGAGAATGCGTACCTTTTAAGCGTAAATATAGGTCGTAAAAAGGTACTTGCACAAACAAGCCTATAGAGCCGTTTTTTGTTGGAGGACAAGCTTGTAGTAATGGGTGAAATGGACCATTCTGAAAAGGCAAAATGAGAAACTGTTTTGAAGCAGTCCAGTCTGACCGTCTATCTCGGGACTTTTGAGCGCATTTTGAGTCATTAGATCAGATCACTGAAAGTTCGGATCAGTCATTTCGCAAATTGCATAGTTTATGTGAGCTCCGCAGTCCCAAATGATTGTTTGCAAACCATTATTCGCCTGAAGAGCGGAAATTGTGGATCGGAACTTGAGAATACACAAATACAAATAATAACATTAACCATGTCTAACCAGTAGTTTGACAAATACCGTGGTTAAACTATGGTTAGTGTAGCAAAACCAGGTTTAATTGTGTAGCTATAGTAACCTTTTTTTTCACCTTCAGAGGACACATAGGATGAATATGCCATGTCCAATGCTTTAGGACTGACAGAACTTCAGATAGTTTTAGTCTTGTCTAGATCAACTTTGAAAGATAAAAAAAGAGAGGCTTAGAGTGACATTTTTGTTTATGTAGGCTATATGAAATTTACTGTAGCTAGAAATTAATTAAATAATATTTTAATAATCTTTATCCTCTTTTGAGTATTCAAACAGTCCTACTACTTAATTGTCCAAAGCAATAATTCTAATTTAGAAAAAATTAAATGTCTGTTGACGTTTAATTAAATGTCCCACCAATAGCAATATCAAAGCTACACCCTTGACATGCCCACAGATAAAGTACACATTACTGTATATTATATTTTTTTAGCATCTTTATACCATCTCAAGCTGCTTTTGATTGTGTCACATAGCTCAGCTTTACAGATTAAAGGGCAAAACGCACACACACACACACACACACACACACCTGTGAACCCGTCATCTCTAACAGTGCCAAAGTCTGCCAGGGAGCACAGAATTGATTTTGTGTTTCAGGTTTGCTGAAATTGATTTTCTCAGTTTTATAGATCATTCTCACCACCAACATTTTGGCTTGAGTGTCTATTTTGAATGAGCACGGTCAGGTGAAAAAAATCTATATTATGAATGTAAATTATACAATTATCAATGTTCTTCTTAAAGGGCTAGTTCACAGAAAAATGGAAAAGACCCGGTACTTCGGTACCAAGACGGTACTAAAAAACTAGAAATGTTACGGTACCAGGTTTTCTGAAGTACCGGTAGTACCGAGCAGCGGGTCAACCCGGTTCTTGCTGCGCTACCCGAAAGGTGTGCACTGCGCAGTTGCGTCTTCTTCATAAAAGCACAGAGAGATGGTGACCGGCGGTACTACTGATGAGGCGGCTCTGAATCTGCTCGATGAAAAGAAAGGAGGAAAGAGCCACGTGTGAAAGTATTTTGTTTTTGAGGCTGATGACAAGCGCAACATCATTGATCACCAAAAACCCATCTGCAAGCGCTCTCTTCGAAGTTTTATGTCAAAAGGAGGAAATACATCGAACCTTATAAAACACCTCAAACATTGCAATTTGCTTAGTTAATAGGCCCTTTTCACACGACGTCACGCAACTTCCGTTCTGACTCAAAGCAGTGTATGTTTACTTCCGCCGCCAGC
>JAUMHR010037093.1:0-12472 GCA_032361145.1 Enteromius fasciolatus
CTATCTATCTATCTATCTATCTATCTATCTATCTATCTATCTATCTATCTGTCTATCTGTCTGTCTGTCTGTCTGTCATCTATCTCATCTGTCTGTCAATTCAGCATGCAATTCAATTCCTGAATTTGACTGAACACGTAACTGAAAATAGAATGCATTCTGTTTAGAATTCTTCATTCTGTCAAATTCAGAAATTAATTTGTATGGCATTTCTGTTAAATTCTGAATGGTTCACAGTCCTACAATGAAATGTTACAGTCTAAAAATATATTTATAAAATATCTTTAGCATTCTTCTTTTATGTTCCATGAAAAAACCCCAAAAAACAGCGAATGGGTTTGGAACGATATGAGAGTGGGTAAATAAAGACAGACTTCTCATTTTTGGATAAACTGTCCCTGTAAGTATAGGATGATTCACAGTTTATTTCTGTTTCCTTTACAGAGGCCCCATCTGTGGTTGTCTCCCCTCAGACACAAAGCTTCTCTCTGGGTGCAGAGGTCCACATCTCCTGTTTGGCATCTGGTTCCCCTCCTCCAAAGGTTTTCTGGAGCCATGGCAACATCTTTCTGCCCAACCACCATCGGTAGTCGACCAGCTCCCCCTCCCTTCTCTCACTATGCTTCTACACACATAATTTGAGACGGTTATTTTTATCTACTTTCCTAAAATGGATAATTTACAGTTTATTTCTGTTTGAATAAACTGTTTGCAAAACATTAATATTCTGAGATTTGGTCAAGACATCAGAATAAATCTGACATCGATGCTGTGATCATTTAGAAGTCAGTTTGATGGAATGAAAACATGATTCAGTTTGAAAGCGCTCAACACAACTTTCTGTGTAATATAATCATCACATCAGCAGTCGTAGGATAATATAACCTTGGCTGTGCTTTCAGGACGAGCATCTCTGAGTCAGGCATGCTGAAGATTCGAGGAGCTGTCCCTGAGGATGCTGGGAACTATACTTGTCTGGCCACCAACGAGGCTGGCACTGCCTCTCAGTCTGTTAGCATCAGTTATGCAGGTGGGAATAAAATGTCATGTATTCTTGTGATACAGTGTCTCATGGTCCTTCAGAAATCATGTTGATTTACTACTCAATACATTTTTCATGTTATTATCAATGTTAAAAATAGGTTTGGGATGCATATTTTTTTCTAGATTTTGTATTTTTTTTGGCAAATAAAAATAATTTATTTTAATTTATTAACTATGACATTATATAGAATATTCTAACATAATAAAGGTCTTTACAGCCTTCTTTTTGCGTTCTTTTATAAAAAATGTTTGATTGAGTAATTGATTACTTTGATTGACTGGTATTATTGAGTAATACCAGTTTTTTAAGTGTTATAAAGTGTTTTAGACTATTTTTAACGAAATTACATGAAAAATATGATATGATCACTTAAAATTTACAATGCAATGATTTCATGTGAAAACGATACAAGATAATACAATATTTATCATAGAATAATCTATATTGTTACACTTATACAGCGCACGTTCAGTAAGTAGGAAGGTATATACACACATAACCAGATATTCACAAAGACAGACATTGAATATACTGAGCATCTTGAATAACAGGAATATGAATGCCTTTCTCGTTTGTTTTCTTAGAGCCTCCGAGTATCTCTGTGGCACAGCAAGTGGTGATGGTCATTGCTGGTGAAGATGCCAGTCTCGAATGTCAGGCTTCTGGCACTCCTCCTCCATTAGTAAAATGGCAAAAAGGTAAGCACAATACAACTCAGTTAATTAACATATATAATTTTAGTCGACGAACAACATGCAAAATGCCAAATCAAATGTAAAAAAGATATGATACTATTTCATCACGCTTTTAAGACTGTCTTTAAATTTCTGTGTTTGAGAAACGGTTTAGGATATTCCGTTGATTGTAGAGTGTTGTTACAGCAACGGCGTATGTTTTCTTTGATTCTTGCACCATCCGTCTTCAGGGGATCTGGATCTGGGAACAGTTCCATTTGCGGAGCAGAATGTCCGTCGTGGATCACTGCGGATCCGTGGGGTTCAGGAACTGGATTCTGGAGACTATACCTGTGTGGCCTCAAACGTTGCCGGGTCTACCACTGCTGTGGTCATACTACAGGTGGGAGGTGAGAACAAGACCTCAGCTGCATTACAAGCTGACACAATATAAATATTACTGTACATTTTATACGGAACTGTTTCATTTTTATGTGGGCTTTTATTTATTGAGCTCACCGTCGCAGTATTTCTATTGCTTTTCCAAAACTTTGAAGCATATGTAGGTTATGGCATGAATCAAAAACCTTGGACAGAGCTATCTGATTTGAAGCAGAACACACCCATAAGCCCACGAGCTTCCAAACCACAAGTGGAAATGTTTTCCCCGCTTTGTTGCAGAGTGTGAAATTTGGAGAGTAAAATTAGAGTTTTACTTGATATTTGGGAATGTGTCTTTAACGGGAGTTTTAACAGCTCCTGACAGGATTCGTAGACTCCCAGTAGCTCAAGGCCAGTTTACGAGCATGCTTGAGTGATTCAGAACTGGTTTTGTATTACGACTGATTCATATTCTAGTTTCCAGAATGCTTCATTTTTCTGCCATTGGCCAATCAAACAAGTGTTTTTTGCACCCAAACTCACACCATTGACTGGGAAAATATTTACAGTATTTAGTCATAATAGGCAAATAAACTGGACAATGTGTCTAAACTTTCAGAGAGAATCAACTTACAGATGTCTTTGTTTAGTTAGTTGTTTCTGCACATTAAACTGAAATGGGAGAAAAATTGGACATTGTAAAAAATGACACACTTTAAGTCATAATTATTATCCTACATATAATGTGTCAGAGGAAAAAGGAAAAATATGTTGCAAATAAATTTGAATTCAGTTTAATATTGGTTGTAAAGCTTATTTTCCCATCCATATATTTTCCACTTTGTTCTCTGATGTAATTGAAGAGATTTCACACTTTCTTAACTCCAGGACCCCTGAAATACTATGATACTTTATAAATAATAAAGACAGTACATAAAGACCAATTTATACTGTGTGCAAAAAAACAACGACAATAAGCATGATGTTATTGACTTTGGCTTTGTTGGTCTAAAGCCAAATCAACCTATTAAAATATTTTATTTATTATTATTATTATACATTATATTTGCATTTGTATACAAACAAAAACACAGTAGTATAATAATACTGATTATTAAACCTGATTATTATAAAAAAAATAATAACAAAAGCCAGCAACAATGGCAATAATAATAATAATACTAGTAAGGGTAATGAGTAAATAATAATAAAATCAATTATTAAAAATATTTAAATTGTAAAAAAGGAGAGTTGAAATATATATATTTTTTTCATTTTAATTATTTTATATACACTTAAATATAAAATATATTAAATGCAAACAAAGTTTATTTTTTCCCCTTTTTTTTTTTGCAGCTGCTCCTACATTCTCAGAGTCTCCTGTTGACGTGACAGTCGGTGTAGGTGATAACTTTACTCTACCATGCATTGCCCGCGGTTTCCCCACACCTTCTCTGACATGGAGACGCCAGGACGGACGTCCCATCTTTGGAAAGTCATCTGGTCATGTCGGCACCTCTCAACTACCTTCCGGTGCCCTTCAGATCCAGAGTAAGTTTCTATATCTATCCTTGAATAGATGTCTAGGGAGGTCTTCTGCTAGCATAATCTCTCCCAGATACTAAGCGTGAGGATCTAACGGACATGGTTCGACCACAAGCGGATAGTGAAGATGTTATTTTAGGTGTTGACATGCAGGGAAGGGTCTAAAAACCAACTGCTGTGATAGAGGAAATAGAAGCAGTACAGCTGAGAGCTTCCTCTGGAGTGGGCTGAGAAGGTCTCCTCACCCCAGGCCCGCTCAGGGCTTGGGTGGGGTAAAAGTCAAACCGCAGACCTCTAGAGCCAACACCGGAGCTTCTGGCAAGACAGGGAGCTACATATGGACAGAGTAGAGCTTTAAATGTTTACAGGCTGTAATGTTTTCATTGACTGCCTCTATAGTATTAGCATCATCTGGTGTTGGATAACCTGGTTACTAAAAGCATTCTGAGCAAATATATACTATACCTTACCAACACTGGCAAAGTTTGAAATAATTATGATTTATTTTTAATGTGTCTAATGCTTTCCAGGGCTGCATTTATTTGATCAAAAACACAGTAAAAACAATATTATTGAGGATTGTTATAATTAAAATAACGGTTTTCTATTGAAATGTTTTTGTTCCAGTAATGACAAGCTGTTTTTTAACAGCCTTCAATCAGTAATCTTTAGTGTCGCATAATCCTTCACATATTCTAATATATGATTTGTGAATGCTGTTTTTGTTGTTTAATAATAGTTAAAGCAATGAGTGTTTTTTATCATGATTTTTTGATGAACAGCATTTATTTGAAATATTGTATTAGATATTTTTCATTGTTTTTACTGCTTGATCATTTTAATGCATCTTTGCTAAATAAAAACATTCATTAAAAAAATAAAATACTTTAGATGTATCTTAAAATTAGCATATTAGAATGATTTCTGAAGGATCATGTGACACTGAAGGTTTAAGTAATGATGCTGGAAATTCCACTTTGTCATCACAGAAATAATTTACATTTTAAAATATATTAAAATAGAAAACTTAGTTAGTTTGTCGGTTAATTATTCTTAATTATTCCAGACATGATCCACATTTGAGATCATTCCTATATTCCATACTTGCACACAAATCTTTTGTGCACATGTGACACTGATTTAAATCTATTTAAATGTATTTCAGCAGCTACTAATGTGATTGCAAATGACTATTTTATGAATTTCACACATGCAGACTGTTGCACAACATTTATAACAGCTTCATTGTTTTCAGTCAGATGAACAGTTGCATATAAAATAGAGAGTGCGTAATGCTCTCAGTCAAGAATGAATAACCGCTAATGAAGTCCGAACTGTCATCACAATGGAATTAATAGCTGTCCTGTAAATACAAGAAAATCAGCATTGCTATAAATTCTCTTTCTCTTCCAAAAGTGGCAACAGCGCCAAGAACTGAATGCATTTTCAACCAATTTAAAACTTTAGTGGTTAATTATTTAGATCTGTAAAAATGTGTGTCATTAAAAAGCATTCATCATAAAGAGAATTTCGATCCAATAGATCATCTGTAGAATCTTTATTTTTTATTTTTTAAGCAAAGCATGAGGTAGAAAACTGTGGAGAGACAGTTTTATAAACTGAGAATGCATTGAAGGTCTTCATCATTTTCAGGTTATTTTATATGCTAAACATTACAGTTAAGTGTTAGTGTTATTAAAATTTAATAACACAATTACATTTCATTTTCAGAAAGTCTCAAATTTATCTTAGTTTAAGATTTTAGTTTTTATTTTACAATAAAATGTAATAGTATAATGCAGGGGTCATCAAACTTGATCCTGGAGATCCTGCAGAGTTTAGCTCTAACTTGCTTCAACGCACTTGTCTGTAATGCTGTGTTCTAGGCAACCTGAAACCCCTGTTTTTCCAACCTTCTACCGGTGAAAGTGCACTGGAATGGCAGTCAAACCCGTGACTTCCCACCAGTGAACTCTTACTAGATCGATGCACTCCCAGTTTTGACGTCACATAGGCCACGAAACAACAATGGCAGCCCCTACGAATGTGATGTTTATGCAAGTAGTACACAAAAAAAGGTCTCTTGCCTTATGTGCAGTTTTCCCTTCTCCGTTTCCCTCAAATAAGCAAGGAAAGCACCTTTGGTGATAGAAATGATTGTAAATGAGCATAAGCGCTCCATGGTCCGCCACGCTGGTTTGTTTACATCTAGCTACCACAATTCCTTGCAATTCCTTTTTTTGCGTGATTTGCCTGGAACGCTACAAAGTCATGAGTCGTGTTTTAATGTCATGACATACGGGCTCAAAAACCTGCCTGGAACGCAGCATAAGTTTCAAGCATACCTGGTAAGACCTTGACTAGCTGCTTCAGATGTGTTTGATTAGGGGTGGAGCTAAACTCTGCAGGACACTGGCCCTCCAGGGCTGAACTTGGTGACCCCTGGTATAATGCTTTATTCCTATTGTTTATTGTCAATTAATGTGAATTAGTTTTAATTATATTTACATATAATCTATGTAAAATGTAATAATTAAAACGTTTAGAAATGTTAATATTAAATATGTAATATATTAAGATAATGAATATATCTATGTGTAGTATAGAATAATTATTTGGAAATGTCCAATACTGGCTGCTACACTTATTCATTGATAAGTCCATCTCTAATTTCGGAATATAAATAATATAGTACTTACATATTGTGCATCTCTGCTATAAAATATTGTGAGTTATTATTTGTGTGTATCATCTTGACTGAATGTTCTGTATGTTGTTTTTATCCTAACATACAAAGGTCAACATTTTATTAATGAACTAAAGCCGTTACCAAAAACAAAAAACACACAAACACGTCCACATGTGAGCTAATTAGCGACCACACATGCATTTCACAATATTAACAGCAAACTATAATGAATATTAATTATTTGGTAATGACTAAAGTATGAAATGTAATGTTTATAAGGGGTTTATAATTACAAAAGGGTCTTTTATGTTGTAATCAGTGTTCTTCTGTTCCCTCCAGGTGTTTGGGTCGATGATGAAGGTGTTTATGTTTGCGAGGCCAAAAACCAGTTTGGATCCGTCAAGGCACTAGCCAGAGTCACTGTTACTGGCTTAGGTATGAAAATATATTATTCTCCTCACCGATATCACAAATATTATCACCATAAACTGTCACTGTAATTATCTTTCCTGTTTGCAGAACCCCCATTATTAGTTCAAGGTGCACCAGCTGTCACGGTGATGATCGGTCAGCCTTTGAACCTCCCCTGTATGTTATTAGATGGCATTCCTCTTCCTGACAGAATCTGGACGCACAATGGAAAACAAGTGAGTGGCGAGAGAGACGCTTACAAGGTGTGAAAATGAAATTCATTGATAACAGACGTGTTTTGTTTGCACTTATTCTTCTATTGTGTGATCAATCTGTCTCTAGGTGCGTGTTGGAGGAAGAGTCTTTTTAAGGAGTGATGGCAGTCTGCATGTCGACAGAGCTGGAGCAGGTGATGCTGGGACATATGTGTGCACTGCCGTCAATGTAGCAGGATCAGCCAATATTACCGTCACTGTGGAAGTTCGCGGTTAGTAGACAAAGCCTGTTATCATTGAGTATAATTGATTTACAGTTTTTTCACCGCCTAGATTTATCAGCGTGATGATAGCAAGAGTGTAATGAGGAGATAATGGAAGAAGAAAGTTGGAAGAAAGATTTTAGATACCCAAATTAAAAGAACACATTTCAAACAGTGCCTCATAATTTATGGTTTAGCTTAGAAGAGTTAGAAGCTATAATAATACGATTTTTTTAAATCTTTATTTTACGTTTAAAAGGTAATGTTAATGACAGGTCGTAAAATGTGACACAAAAGAGTCTCCATCTACAATCTATAAGAACACTGAAGCTACAGACGTCCTACAAGCCATACATTAAAAATACATAATTAAAATATAGTTAATAATTAATACTGTTAAAATAATAATTAAGATAGTTAAGAATAATTAAGAAAATAAAGAATGTGCAAAGCTACCAGTTTCATTCACATCATTTAAAAGCTTTTAAATAAAAAACAAAAAGGTAATCGTGACAATTCAGACATTTTTCAGAAGTCTGCAAGATGTTGTTTTAACTGGCAAAGAAGAAAGCCAGAATAGTGAGATATACATTTTTGCAATTTCAGGAAAAAAAGTCTAAATTGAGAGCTAAAAAGCTGCAATGTTTTTTTTTTTTTTTTATAAAATCATTTCTGCAACAGGAAAAGATATAATAGAAATCAATAAATAAATAAAAATACAAATTATGAGTTTTCCAATTAACTAACATCTAAAATCAATCTACATATAATGATACATTTACTTGTAAAATAAATATGACTTTTTTGTTTTAGAAAAATGTATTTATAGAAATAAAATTAAAAAGGACATAATTGATGTTTGTATTTAAAATATACTTTCTATATTCTTTGAAAACCTATGATTTGTTATATTTAAAAAAAATAAATAGACATTTTCACTTGTGATTTAAGATTTTTATTATTAATGGAAACAAAACAAAAAATATTTATAAAGAGAATAATTTTGCAGAACATTTTGTATTACAGTAATCCATCTAGTCTTAATAAGGCTAAAATAGTTGCTAATATTAGAGTGTCATATTTAGAAGTGATAAGTTGGATTCCTTGTGAGGTATCTTTGGCGTGAAGTTCTAATTGTGAACCGCTGGTTGTTAAGGCCTTGTGAACAGCTGCTCTTCTGACCTACTTTTGCAGCCCCTCCTGATATCAAGGCTGGTCCTCTGCAATACACAGCAAATGAGGGCACACCCATCTCCCTGTCCTGTGAAGCGAGTGGGGTCCCCAAACCCACCATCGTCTGGTCCAAGGTACATCACTCTTACTGTGGTCTTTTTTTCAGTAATGGCGCTTCTGGCCGTGTCCACATCCCAGCAGTGACAGATACTGACAGATCGCCCCTTGCTAAACAGTTAGCTGGAATAACTTAGCATAATAGAGGCAGGAGAAGTGCTGATGCAGCCTGTTTGTCTTTGATGCATGGCTTTCCCAATTGCCTTTCAAATTAATGTTTGCTTACGTCCGCCTGCCCCTGTCATGGGAGGTTAAGTTTTCCACCGCTGTTTCACAAAACGATAGATTGGGGGTGTATTGTCCGCAGTATCCACTTGAGGCATGTAAATTGCTATTCTGGTCACATGAAAGAAGGTCTGCTAAAGTCATCTTGTTTCAAAGCATAAAGGGTCTGGGGGATATGCAGGAGGAATGCTTGATTCATGGTAACCTGAGAAGCTGCTTCAGAGGTTTCGGACAGGATGTGCATTCCAATAGTGCATTCAAGTCATGTTAGAAAGATTGTATTTACAATTGTCACCACAAACCCTAATTGCAATTGGAAAACTCTGGGTTTTCTTTTAGCCCTGAGAAAACATGTTGAACCCAATAGGTGCATCATCTGTTTTATTAGTAAATTCATACAGAATAAATGCGTTTTTGTTATTTGTTTTATTTATAGTAAAATAAAGTGTACTTAAGTATTGTATATTTACTATAGAATATTTCCCTTTTTTAATATTAAAATTTGTATTATTTTTTAATATATAATAGTTTTTAATATTATTTATTTTTTAATAAGAGCAGGTGCAGCCATGTGTAACTTTACTACTTTTTACTTCCTATGGACGCTTTTAAATAAAAAAAGAAAAAAATAAGTCAAGATTGTGAGACGTTACCTCACAGTTACCTTATAACCTGGTTATAACTAGCAATTCTGAAAGAAAGGCAGAATAGTGAGATATAAATGTGCATTTGCAAAGAAAAAAACGTCTGATTTGTCAGCTAAAAAGCTGTCATTATTTGTTTCATGCTAAAAGACTGTTTCTGGCGCAGGATGGAAAAGAAAGAAATTTCAGAGTTGTGACGTCGTAATTATGACTTCCCAGGAGGACTTAAAGACACTTTTTCTCTCCCCAGGGTCGAGATCCCTCAAAAAGGCCCTTGTCTGCACCTCTTGAGGCAGCTGATGGGAGTCTCTACATCCCCAGTCCCACAGCGGAGGATGCAGGGGTTTATGTGTGCACCGCCACCAGCGCTGTGGGCTACACCAGCAGGGAGATGCATCTCATTGTTAACAGTGAGGAATATATGGATGATTTATTAAAAAAACAGTGTAGAAGTATTTTCTGAGTCTCTCGTTTCAACAGGCAAACCAAGAATTGTTAGTGCTGACGGCTCACAGGCAGTGGTTAAAATGGCAGCTGAGGTTGGATCAGAGGTCATCCTTCCATGTGATGTTCATGGAAGTCCTACACCTCTGGTGACTTGGAGCAGAAATGGGCAACCGATACCTTCTGTTACAGCCTGGTAGGCAAATAATAGTTCTGTCTTACCTCTCATACACCATATAAATTCAATACGACACATAACACACAGAGTTCATATAACAATGTTTCTTAAGCTAAAAAAGGATCATGATCTGAAGGATCATGTGACACTGAAAACTGGTGTAATTCAACTTTGCTATCACAGGAATAAATTACATTTTTTTTTACAGTTTTTTAATTTTGTATATATTTTTGTAAAATAAATTTGACCCATATTAAGGACCATCAAAAAAGTTCCATATTAGAAAAAAAAATCGTACAGATTTGGAAGGACATGAACCAGGAACATTTCTGTCAAATTCTGTCATATGCACCGAATTTGACAGAAATGTTCCTGGTTCCAAAGTGTATAATGAAAAAAATGTTAAATGTTAATATTCTGGCCAGTTTTCTGTTTATTTTGGTATTTGGTTTACAGATTTACCAAAAAGAAAAAGTAGGGTGAAAAAACAAGGTCACAGACCAAATGTGGTCATTAGCTTCTTATGACAGTGTCACAAAACCTGTTTCATGAAACTGAAAATGATGTGGTAATATTAACCGTCATATTTGCTTTAGAACAGTGTTGTTATAGTACATAATAAATGGCAAAAATATGTCCTGATGAGTGATGAAGTTTTCTTGCTGTGAAGGAATGGGCCCTGGTGAGGTGATGTAGTCATCTATAAAAGGCTTCAGCTGTGTCAAAACTCACCCCAGCTGACTTTTCTTACCTCATTCTAACTCCCCTGGACAAGAACTAGAGCCAGCTCAGTTTCAGCAAGAGCCACCAGTGCTCTGTTAAGAAGACACATTAGATTTCATTCTGATGGACTGACACTTTGCATGTATTTGGCTTAAGTAAAATCATCTTCTGCAGGCATCTTTTTTCTCACTTATTTCATGTTTTGTGGGTGTTGGATATAGCTGTGTGTTTTTAATTGTGGTGCTCTATCATTGGCCAGATCGTAAACTACCCAGGAGTACAATGATCTAAAAGTAACTGAAGATAAGACTCTTTTATGCTTGCTAAAGTTGCCCTCTTTTAAAGAAATATTCCAGGTTTAATATCCGTCTAGCTTAATGAATATCATTTGGTTTACAAGAATCTAGGTTACATGAGTCACTTACAATGGAAGTGAATATGATGCCAGCCTGTAAACATTACTCAATACAGTACCCAGTGTTTCAATAGTACAGCCACAAGACATAAACAATATTCATGTTAACATGATTTTAGTGAGATATAAACACTTAGCTTTTCTGTGTGAAGCTATATCCAATTTGACTACTTTGTTACCATGACAACATAATGTAAACCCCCAAACCACTGTAAAAAAGGATGATTTAAACCGCTTTAAAGCTCAAATAATGTTTATGAAATAATAAGTTTCACATTTCAGTCCTCTAAAACTGGCCCTACTTACTTCACTGTAACCCCCATTTTGGCAATTGTTAAAAAAGAAATCAAAGGACAAATCCCAATTATTTTAGGTGGTAATCAACATTATGCCGCAAATGTTTTAATGATTTTAGCTTTACCAAATTAAGATCTGACCAAGGCATGTGTTGCAGAAAAGGTGTTTTTCATTCCCAGTCGTTATGAAGGTCCTGTGGACTCATACCTACTAAAAATGCAAGGTGTAAAATCGCAAGGTTCAATGGAAAACAGATGTGAAGTTCATTACATCGAGTTTGATGAATATGCTCTGTAAACTGATGATGGCAGCGAGGCTGGAACTGTGGGGATAAGAAAGAGAAGCGTGTTGGGATTTTTTAGTAGGTGCTAGAGCATGTTGATGGTATTAGTCAGAGGGACGCAGGAGATATAGTTATTGCAAGGATGTATGGATGACAGCTTTAGGATTAGGTAATGTTGTCTGTCTGTGAGGGAAGCAGGGAATGTGAAACACTGTATTCCTGGTAAAGCAAGGAATGAGACCTGTGAGTGAGTGTGTGTTTTGAGTGATAGTCACAAAGGAAGAAGTGTAGCCTGCATAATGTTTGAGTCTCCAGGAGCTTCCTGTCTCATAAAACAGCATGTCGACGTCTCAGTCTGCCTGACGAGAATAACATGCCACTCCAGAGACATCTGCCACACAGGAAAGAAGATTGTGTGTGGAAAGTGTTTTTAATCTAGAGTCAGGTGGCTGCAGGGGTGTTAGGGGGCACCAGTGTTTGCTTTAACCCTTGTGATTTAGGAGCTTTCTCTTTCTCTTTCTCTTTCTCTTTCTCTTTCTCTTTCTCTTTCTCTTTCTGGCCCATTCCAGCACTCTTGATTACCCTAATTACCCATTGTCCAATTTTGCCAGTGTGCACATATGTTGGTTCAGGCTGGTTCAAACTGCCTCAACAGGGTTAACATGGATCCAACGTGAATGTTTTGCAAATAACAAAATTTCGGGAGAAAGCGCTGGATGATTAATCTCAGCCGGCCCGCATTACCTAATC
>JAUMHR010037239.1:0-12464 GCA_032361145.1 Enteromius fasciolatus
ATGTATGTTAAATTTTCCAGCGTTGTCTCAGTGTTCTTTACCTTTAAGAATTTCCAAGGAACTGGCACTGTGTATTTACATATAAAGAACTTTGTGCGAGTATAGGGTGAGCCCTGGATTGCAGAGGTTGGTGGCAATGTAATTATATGATATTTGCTGCGGGGGCACGGGCCTCGATAATCTCACTCCTTTTTGACCATACCTCTGTTTGCATCCCTGATTGTATCAGTATAAATGGTATCTGTGCATTGTGTGCGCGTTAATAATTTCACAAGTACACTCACGCAGCACGTGCAATAGTAAAAACGGAAAACGTATATTACACTGGTGATCGCAGGGCCCCCTAAGCAAGACGGGGCCCTAGGCGACCACCTGTATTGCCTGTTGGATCGGCAATGTTTGATTTCTTCTAATAAAAGTACTCATAGTTTTAATCCAGGTTTCTGTCAAACAGAGCAAATCTAGGTTATGATCATTGATCAAATCATTTACAAAAAGCGATTTAGTAGTAAGAGACCTGATAGTGTCTGACATCTGACTTGCAAGTTCACACACCTCTTCAACATTATTTTTAGTAACATCATTAGCGCCGAAATGAATAACAATATTTCTGAATTTACCTTAGCATTAGCCAGCACGTTCAAATTTGCCAATTTGTTAGGAACGGAAAAGCGGAGTTATCCTTTCAGTCGAATCACTTCAAGGTTACATATGGGAACTGGGCCAGAGAGACCAATTGAGCTTTATACAAAAGGCCAATGAAAATTGGCATGCACTTGATTGCGCTCAGGTGCATCTCATCACTGTGTGAGTATAAGAGGGCACGAGCGGAGTGCACATGCAGATTTTCACTTCAGAGCCTTCGCCGGTCTGAGCTACTACAGGAGACCCCATCTGCGAGTTCAGGAGAACGATCAAGTGGAGAGTTCTGATTTCAAGAGTTCCTGCTATCCTGCTCTCTTGTCTGACAGCGTTTCTCTGGGTGGATGTTAGCGGATCCTGTGGGCTGGTGGCCTTTTTAAAGGCCGGCTGTGCCAGTCATCTTGCATATCCAGCGAGCAAAGTTGTTGCGTTAGGTCTTGCCTGAGCAACCAGGAAAAGAGCAAATTTTCTGTGGTACGTGAAAACGTTCTACAGAATGTTGATCCGACGGTGTGTTTCTGGGTCCTGGGCCGAGAGCATGCTGAGGCAGCGTTTGTGGATGGTCAATGCGCTCATTGCGAGCGGATGACTATGGCTACGTTGAGGTCCCGCCTCTTGATCGCAAGACGGTTCCCCTCGCGTCCTTCCCGCGGTAGCTTGTTAAATCTTAATAGTTTTTCACGAAAAACGAAAGTCACAGCGCGTGCCCCTGGTCAGGTGATGTCCACCATGGTGGTCCAGGAACGACATCTGTGGCTGAACCTGGCTTAGGTGCCAGATGTTGAGAAGGCACACTTTCCCGACACCCCCATCTCCCAGGTCAGCCTATCCTGACACTGTCAAGGACTTGGCCCACGAGTTTTCGGCAGTCCAGAAGCAGACCGAGGTGATGTCTCACATCCTGCCTCGCAGGGCCAGCTGGTCTCCGAGTGCACAGCATCTGCACAGCGGCACACTCCGGATCAGCGTTAACCTGCAGTGTCACTGCCCATTCAGCCCGTGGTCCGACCCTGCTTTCCCCCGGGTTGGAGTACCCCTGGGACAGGAGTCCAGGCATGTGGTGGTCAACATGGATGCCTTTCCAAGGGCCGGGGTGCATGCAATGGGCAGGCAGCTTTGGGCCCCTGCACAGGCGTCCAGCTGCTTTGACATATTGGTATGTCATAACTCGCCCACAATCTGCTCCTGTGAAGTCACAAGCGGCTGATAGTGCTGTTCAAATTTCAGGGATACTCAACCTTGCAGCTGATCAGCTCTCACGGCAGTCCACCCACCCTGGAGGACGAGGAGTAAGTTCCATTGGTTACGGACTTCACGTTCCTTGCAGCAGCCCCTCCCTGGAAGATCCCCTTGAGGAAGGACCTTCTTTCTCAGGGTATGGGCACCATATGGCACCAGCGTCCCAATCTCTGAAACCTGCACGTCTGGTTCCTGGACGGGACGTGTCAGACTTCTCCTGTCTTTCAAGCGCTGTTGTAGATAACATCTCCCAAGCTAGAGCTCCCTCTACGAGGCAGGCTTACGCTCTGAGATGGGGTCTATTCGTCGACTGGTTCTCCTCTCGCGGTTCCTTAGAGGTGCGCGTTGGGTTAATCCCCCGAGACCACACCTCATACCTCCTTGGGACCTCGCCGTTGCCTTACATGGCCTGCGGTAAGCTCCCTTCGAACCCCTTCAGTCTGCAGATCTCAAATATCTGACACTGAAGACAGTGCTTCTAACTGCGCTGGCTTCTATCAAGACTTCTTTCGCGATCAGATAGTGAACCTGCAAGCTCTGCCCCGGGAGTTGGCAGACCCAGCCTTAGAGTTGTTGTGTCCTGTTGTTGAGTTGCAGCTCTTCATTTGCTATGGTGGACAGCAGAAAGGGAAGGCTGTCTCCAAACAGAGGTTGGCTCATTGGGTGGTTGAAGCCATCTCCCTGGCTTACTTGTACCAGGGAGAGCTGTGCCCCTTAGGGTTAAGAGCTCACTCAACAAGGAGTGTTGCCTCATCCTATGCATTGGTTCATGGCGCCTCTCTAGAAGATATCTGTAGGGCTGCGGGCTGGTCAACACCCAACACTTTCGCCAGGTTTTATGACATCCACGTAGAGGCCGTGTCTTCTCGCGTCTTCTTTTTGATTCTCACGGTAATACGGGACAAAGTGCGTCCCTTTTCAGCTCAATACGGAAGGCATACTTTTGTTTCTAAATACGGGGCGATTCCGTTTTTCAAGGGACGGTTGGCAACCCTACATGTACCCTTACCATAAAGTGGTATCAAGTAATTAATTCATTTAAAAATAAATGAATAATCTTGAACACTGATACAAAAAGGAAAGATAATGCATTGACTTGGATATTTTGGCCCATAGCATTCAAGCCAGAATTGTCATTTATGACAACTGGAAAACAACGGAGATATAAAAATACATACCCTTCTGAGTTTTATAATGTTGTCTTGTTTTATTAAAATTCATTAAATTGATTAAAATGAACAGAAATTTATTTACCTTGCAAGAGTCAGTGTGCAATGTAATTGCATGTATAAGTACAATTAAAGCTGCTAATGAATAGCTCCCAATCAGCTGTCTGCTCAGAAAAGTACATTTCCAATCCTTCATGCACTGCACAAACAGTAAGCACGTAGTAAAGTGTACTGTAGTTCAATTTGTTGTGTATAATAACACCGAATATAAACACGCACACACACTCAATAACTTTCACTCATCCATTCTATATTTCAGTTCTTTCTTTTTTGTCTAATCTCCTGGGTTTAATGTTTTTGTAACCATGGGTAACACTCACAGGTGTAGGTGGATAACAGAAATCTGAGAGTATATATACACAAGACTGGGCTGTCGAGTCCAATTGTATTTTATTCACATAAATTGTTGCATGCAAACTAATAAGCAATGATGGGCATATGTGCTAATTCTTTACATTTTTTTGTATTGTAATCTTTACTAAGTCTTTAAATTATGAAATTGCTGTTTGTACTTTGAATGATAATTAATTGACTTTGTGCTACTAAGTCTCCACATAATGACACCAAACAGGACTGATGCATATATGGAAAACATGTTTCTCTGCTATCCATTTCATCCAGACTCCTGTTCCAGAATACATCGCCTCACCGCAGTTAAAGTGGCTATGTATGTGTTAATGCTGCTCGTTATTTTTCTTACAGTTTTTGGGAACATGTTGGTCATCATCTCCATCTCCCACTTCAAACAGCTGCAGTGTCCAACTCATCTGATTGTTCAATCTCTGGCTGCATGTGACTGTCTGCTGGGCACTTTGGTCATGCCCTACAGCATGGTGCGATCTGTTGAAGGGTGCTGGTATTTTGGAGATGTCATTTGTAAAGTACATTCTAGTTTAGATATGTCTTTATGTATCTCTTCTAAAATACATCTTAGTATAATATCTATAGACAGGTACTGGGCCATCTGTGACCCTTTAATGTACAAAACAAGGGTCACAAACAACAGTGTGACTTTTTTTATTGCCTTGGCATGGCTGTTTTCCTTTGTGTATAGTTTTTCTATTGTGTTTTCAGGGATTAATTCGGCAGGTCTAGAGGTTCTTATGTTACAGATTTCCTGTTTGGGGAGTTGTGTTCTGATATTTAACAGACAGTGGGCACTTATATGTTCAGGTCTTACATTTTTCTTGCCTGGGGCTATTATGAGTTCTCTGTACATAAAGATCTTCCATGTAGCAAGGAAACATGCAAAAGTTTTGTCAGAAAGAGTGCATTTGGGTCAAATAAAAACCCAAACATCTGCACAGAGAGAAAGAAAAGCAGCCAAAACTGTGGCCATTGTTGTAGGTGCTTTTTTGCTTTGCTGGCTGCCTTTTTTTATTGCCACTGCTCTTGACCCTTTTCTTAATTTTTGGACTCCAGTTGATGTTTTTGATGCTTTGGTGTGGTTCGGATATTTTAACTCTACCTGTAATCCTTTGATCTATGGATTTTTCTATCCTCGTTTTCAGAAGGCATTTAAAATTCTTATATCCACTTATATCTGTGGCTTCAGTAGTTCCAGCACCTTGGCATTTGAATAAATCTATTGCTGTATTAATCTTAATAAAGGAGAGTGCTAAGAAAATAAGTTCTGATTATCACACAATAATGTTTGTGGGGAAGAGCTTAGTTTAGTTCTTGTCAACCCCACATCCCCTCCTGGAATTATTCAAAGCCATTTAGGAACACTTTAACAGAAGCTCAATTAGACATTTTTTTTATTCCATGTAAAATAGGGAAATAAATAAAATCAAGAACATACAGTATTTTTAAATTTCAAAAACCAAACACTATTTCAACTGTAATTCATATGTATATATACAGTGCAGCAGCCAACACAATTTAATTTGTATAAACAATATGCATTTGTTTATAGTGTATACAAATGTATATACACATGTACACAAACACATTCGTATATTTTAGACAAATAAAAGCAGAACCAGATGAAGAAGTGTAAAGTAATGATTTACACATACTCATATTAAAGTAATTAATGTAGTTTTTTCAGTAATTTCACTTTATTTGAGTAGTTAGATTTTTTTCTTGACTACATTTTAAGTGATGTATCAGTACTTTTGCTCCACTATATTTCCTCTGTTTGTGGTTCCTACATGCTTATATTCATTTTATTTTTTATCCATAAATGTGATTGTATATAGAGAGAGTATGCTGTCTCATGACTTTCATTAAATCAAATTGTGCTTAGAACTTTAACCACTTTTTTTTTTTTTACTGCTGCTGGAAGTGCATTCTTTAAGTATTAATTCAGTCAAGTTATCAGCATCTTCATGCTAAGGTAAATTTCTGGTAAAATTATGTAAAATTCTGCTTACTCACGCAACAGAAATTAACTATGGTTTTACCACAGATAAACCAAACCCCAAACAAACATATGCTGTTATAGCGGGCAAAATAAAACAAAATCATATGAGTTTACCTGCTGCGACCTGCCACTTAAAGCAATTCAGCCCTTTGTTACTTAGGTCGAAGTGTTCCCCAGAGTCTTAGATCTTAGGTTTTGGGAATAACAAAACGAGTTTAGCTAGCAACGGCAATAGGGCATTTGAATAAGTCAATCTGACTGGACACTTGCACTGGTGCTTGAAAAGTTTTCAACCTCTGCCACCCAAATTTAATTTTGCCAATGCCAATTGATGTAACTCCATTTAAAGTAAACAAGACTCACTGACGCTGACATCAACAGTGCTACAACTATTATGCTATTGTAGTGAATTTTGCTTTTTTTGCCAACCTGGGGGGTGAAATAGTGCAGTTGTAATGAATCTCCCGAGTCTTGCGGATCCATTTGCAGTATTTATTAATCCAAGTCAAACAGGCAGAAGGTCAGTAACATGGGCAGACAGATATAGCAGAGAACAGGCAGAATCGGAGTCGAATAACAGGCAGAGAGTCGTAGGCAGGCAGTGAGAATCAGAGTCCAGAATACAAACAAATCAAACACAGGTAAATACAAAAGAAAAACGCTTGGAATTGATGGCCGAGGCAAATCAAGACTTCGCGTCTATCCACTGCGAATTTGGAGTTTAAATGCAGTGCACAATGTTTAACACCTGGTGCGAATCAGCCAAGTTGCATGGGAAAGAGTCCGGGCGGAAACACTAGTAATCGGGAGAAGGTTCCCGCTGCTGTTGGGGGCTGGCTTCTTGGGGTGATTACGATGGAACTCCCCAGTAAGAGCCGGGTCCAGAATGTCATGGGAGTTGACCCACGATCTTTCCTCGGGCCATAGCCCTCCCAGTTGATGAGGTATTGGAGAAGCCGGCCCCGGTGCCGGGAGTCCAGGATCTCATGGACCTGATAGTGCTCCTCGCCATCCTGGAGCAGAGGAGGGACATTGGGGGCCGCGACCTCATCCTGGTCCCTCTCTCCGTCAGGTGCAGCAGTGGGCTTGAGCAGGGACACATGAAATGTGGATGAGATTCTGTAGCCAACAGGTAAATCTAATCGATAAGAAACTGGTGATATTTGTCTTAAGATTTTAAAAGGTCCCACGTACCTTGGGCTGAGCTTTCGGCAGGGTAGATGCAGGCGCAGATCCCGGGCGGACAACCACACCCATTGGCCAGGTTCATAGGGTGGATGAGGTCTTCGGAGACGATCTGCTTGAGCCGTGATGCGTCGGATGGCTCTTTGTAGATGGACATGGGCAGCATCCCAGGATTGTTCACTCTGTATCAGCCAATGATTGACTGTAGGCAAGTCTGTGGGTTCTCCCAACCAAGGGAACAGGGGAGGTTGGAATCCCAGAATGCATTGAAATGGTGTCAGGTTTGTCGAAGGTTTCCTTAGGGAGTTCTGGGCGTATTCAGCCCAGAACAGGAACTGGCTCCAGTCGTGTTGGTTGTTATGGCAATAGGTTCTTAGGAAGCGGATCAGTTCTTGATTTAAACATTCTGCCTGACCATTAGATTCGGGGTGATATCCTGACGTGAGGCTAACATTCATGTCCAAGTGAGTGCAGAAAGCTTTCCAGACTCTGGATTTAAACTGGGGCCCCCTGTCGTACACTATGTCATCAGGCAGTCCGTAAAACCGAAATACTTGTTCCATAAGGCTCTGGGCTGTCTCCCAAGCTGTGGGTAGTTTCCGTAGGGGCACCAATCTGCAGGCCTTAGAAAATCTGTCCACGACTGTGAGGATGGTTGTATATTGGTTGGATGGAGGCAAGTCCGTGATGAAGTCCACCGCTATGTGGGACCATGGTCTCTGCGGGATGGGAAGCGGTTGGAGCAGACCTTCTGGACGTTGTCTAGAGGACTTGGTCATCTGGCAGTCTGTGCAAGGCTTAACAAAGTTAGAGACGACTGGAGCAAGGGTAGGCCACCAGAAGTGGTTGGAGGTAAGGTCAGTTGTAGCCAGGATTCCAGGGTGACCTGCGCTGGGACTGTCATGGATTAGATGGAGTAGACGGCTGCGGAGGTCCGCAGGAACATACACCTTGTTGGGGGGACAGTCTGGTGGTGGTGGTTCGGTGGCTTGGGCATCTTGAATTTCCTGCATTATGTCCCATTGTATGGGAGCAATGATTAGTGAAGGAGGAATTATGTTCTCAGGAGCATCAGAGTGCGTGGGCTGGTCGATTTGACGAGAAAGAGCGTCTGCCTTGCCGTTTTTAGACCCCGGACGATAAGTAATGCAGAAGTCAAATCTTGAGAAGAATAACGACCAGCGGGCCTGTCTGGAATTCAATCTCTTGGCCGATCGGAGGTATTCCAAATTTCTGTGGTCTGTGTAGACAATGAACGATTCGCTGGCTCCTTCCAACCAGTGACGCCACTCTTCCAGTGCAGCTTTCATGGCTAACAACTCTCTGACTCCCACATCATAATTGCGTTCAGCGGCAATGAGTTTCCTGGAGTAGTAAGCACAAGGGTAAAGTTTCGTGGGAGAGCCTTGGCATTGTGATAGTATGGTTCAGACGCCCGTGTTTGATGCATCAACCTCCACAATGAATTGTTGGGTAGGATCAGGATGTCTTAGAATAGGAGCTGAACAATGTTTCTCTCTCGGCAGTCCAGGGTAGTCGTTTATGCCCCTGGCGGGTCATTGCGGTGAGTGGTGCTGTGGTTTGGCTAAAGTTCCTGATAAAGCGTCTATAGAAATTAGCAAAACCAAGAAACCTTTGAAGTTCTTTGAGGTTTTGTGGCTTGGGCTAATTAACGACGGCAGCAACTTTTCCTTCATCCATGGCCACTCCGTCTGCCACTTATGATATATCCCAGGAAGGCAATCTTTGACTGATGAAACTCACACTTACTGACCTTGGCATAGAGGTGGCTGTCCATGAGTCTTTTGAGTACGGATCTTACATGCTGGAGGTGTGAGTCGAGGTCTGTGGAATATATCAGGATGTCGTCAATATAGACAATCACATATCGGTTAAGCATGTCTCTGAATATATCATTGATCAGGGCTTGGAAAACTGAAGGACTGTTTGATAATCCGAACGGCATCACAAGTTATTCATAGTGCCCATTCGTGGTAGAAAACGCTGTCTTCCACTAGTCACCCTCCCGGATACAAATGAGGTTGTAGGCGCTACTGAGGTCAAGCTTAGTGAAGTAGCGTGCCGACCTGAGTTGTTCTAGAGCATCAGGCACTAAGGGTAGTGGTTATTTGAACTTGATTGTGATCTCGTTGAGTGCCCGGGAGTCGATGCAGGGTCTCAGTCCACCATCCTACATCTTCACGAAGAAGAACCCCGCTGAAGCTGGTGATGTGGATGGTCGTATTAATCCCTTGGCCAACTATTCCTTGATGTAATGATCCATGCATTCAGAGTGGAAACACCCTGCCCTGTGGTGGTATGGCTCCAGAAATAAGATCAATAGCACAGTGCGTGTAGCGGTGTGGTGGCAGTGTGGTGGCTTTCTCCTTGCTGAATGCTTCATAAAGATCCTGGTAAGGAGTTGGTAGTGAGCTGATGTCAGTAGCTTCATCGGGTGATAGTTGAATGTGGTGGATGAGTGCTGCTCCTGAGTCTAGAAAGGCTTTAGACTGTATATGCAAGTCCTCGTGAATAATCTCTATGTCAATTTTCATGGCAGATTTGAGAGAAATTGAACTCACCCTATATGACTTGGAGCGTGTAGGTCTGGAAGGACAGGTGGCTCGCATGTGAGCTGGTTTGCCACAGTACATGCACAGGTTGTTCTCCCACCTTCATTCACGTTCCTCGTCTGTGATATGAGTGGCTCCTACCTGCATGGGCTCTGCCGGAGGGTAGTGAGAAAAGCTGGAGGATGTGGCTTGTGTATGGCAGCCTCTTCTTGATTTGAGCAGATGATTCGGATCGGATGGCCGAATCCATATACTGTTCTAGGGACATGTCCTCACCTCTGCAGGCTAGCTCCGTCTGCAGCTCCTCCTGGAGGCCACGCCGGTATAGACTCATCAGTGGGTCGGCATCCCATCCTGTCTGGGCTGCTAGGGTTCTGAAGGACATTGTGTAGTCTGCAGCAGATGAGTTTCCTTGTTTTAAGGAAAGCAGTTCATTGAGGGCACTTTTTTCATCCACGGAGTGGTCAAAGACCTCCTTGAACTGGCGGATGAAACTATTGTAAGATGGAAACGCCATCCTACATCCCTCCCAGAGCACCGTGACCCATTCCAAAGCCTTCCCGGTTAACAAAGGACAGACTAAAGACACTCTGCTATCATCATCCATAAAACTGGCGGATTGAGACCTCACATAGATGTCACATTGTAGTAAAAACCCCTTGCACTTGCCTGGTGTTGTATTACTCAGGAAGAGCCAGACGCACTGGGTTGCTTTCACGTGGTGCTGGTGGAGGTGCAAGGGGAGCTGGGAGAATCAGAGTCGAGAATACAAACAAATCAAACACGGGTAAATACACAAGAAATAACGCTTGGAATTGATGGCCGAGGCAAATCAAGACTTAAAATGCGTTTAAATGCAGTGCACAATGTCCAACACCTGGCGTGAATCAGCCAAGGTGCTTGGGAAAAAGAGTCCGGGCGGAAACACTAGTACTCGGGAGAAGGTTTCCGCTGCTGCTGTAGACCAAGGATCAAAAATACAGGATCCATAGCCAACTCCTTATCAAAAAAGAATGCTCATTTCAGATACAATCCTGGCCCAGTATATTTGTAACTGACTACATGACCAGAAACAATGCGTGAGAGAGCCAATTTGTGTTTTGCACTTAAGGCATAGAGGTGAAAGTGCATTGTTAAATGTATGTCTACGGTTTGGTGAAATATGCAACCTGTGCACAATTTTGAATTGTATTGCTTTGGTTACATACTGAGATAGATTTGGCATATTTCCAAATATCACCCCATTCTTCCTCACTTATAGAGACGGAAAGTTCCCTTTCCCAAGAAGATCTAGTATTCAAAACCATTTGTTTCTCAAATGTACCACTAAGTACCGTTTTTAAGTTTGCACCCTTGTCTAGCTCCTCTATAGAATGAAAAACTTGCTGATCTAGAACCATTTGTAAGAACGAAAGCTTTAGGCTCATTATATATTACTCTAACCCATCTAATGAAAGCATCACCAAAATTAAATTTCTCCAAAACAAAAAATAAATATGACCATTCAATATGGTCAGATGCTTTCTCTGCATCGAGAGAAAGTATTAGCCCATCAATCTTATGCTGTTTATAAAAATTAAGTCTTATAAATACAAAAAACTTTACAGAATAATTTACAGAATGTAATTATAAGAACAATCAACACTTTTTTTTTCTTCATTAAACTTGTTTGTCAGAATAGAAGATTGCAGCTGTCTATAACAAACATAACCAGGGCTTGTACAAGCTGCCTGAAAAGTTCCTGAAGTAAACAAGTACGTCTTTCACTTTTGCTTGCACAAGAGCGTCTTGAAATCTGGGGACTATTTTCCACAGGCTCTGCGTGATATCACTGAGCTGCTGTGGTCATGACACGACAGTTAACTTCCTTGTGTCACACCAAGGAAGATGGAGGCAGGCAGAGATAATCCACGTAACACAAATTTAATAATCCAAATAGAAGGCAAACTCACAGAGACATTAGGTGAACACACAACATAATGAGGAAAAATTCCACTCTTTCTCTACCATAGGAGCGGAAGAATTGTATAAACTTGTTAAATCATCTAAGCCAACAAACAACGTGTATGTTAGACCTTATTCCATCTAAACTATTACTATATACTGCTTTCAGAAGTCATAGATCCTCTTTTGTCTATTATTAATTCATTGTCAAACTGGCTGTTTGTTGAAAAAATTGCAACTTGACCCCAAAGATTTACATTAGATTTACAGACCTATCTTAAATCTCCCTTTTATGTCAAAGATACTAGAAAAGGTAATATCCTCACAATTGTATTCCTTTCATAGAGAAAAAAGGTATCTGTGAGGTTTTCCAGTCAGGATTTAGACCGTATCATAGTACTAAGACTGCTCTAATTAGAGTTACAAATGAACTGCTTCTATCATCTGATCGTGGTTGTATCTCTTTAATAGTGCTATTGGATCTCAGTGCTGCGTTCGACACTATTGACCACAACATTCTCTTGAATAGACTATAAAAACTCTACTGGCATTAGTGGAAGTGCCTTAGCTTGCTTCAAATCATACTTATCTGACCTCTGTCAGTTTGTAGCAGTGAATGAGGACATATCATATCGATCACAAGTGCAATGTGGAGTACCTCAAGGCTCAGTACTAGGGCCGTTACTTTTTATGCTTTACATGTTAACCTTGGGAGATATTATCAGGAAACATGGTGTTAGCTTTCACTGTTATGCTGATGATACTCAGCTATATATTTCTTCTCAGCCAGGTGAAACGCACCAAATTGAAAAACGGAATGCATAGCTGGTATAAAAAAACTGGACATCAAATAACTTATTAATGTTAAATTCTGAAAAAACAGAGGTGTTAATTATCTGACCTAAAAACCCCACACATAATAATCTACAACACTGTCTGACACTTGATGGCTGCTCTGTCAATTCTTCTTCATCAGTTAGGAACCTAGGTGTGCTGTTTGATAGCATTAGTTCCTCAGTACTTGAGCGAGCTTTTATCACATTATAGTCTCTCAAATACTGTATAAAAACTCTGGCCATGTTATGATGAAGGGACGTGGAGACGTGCGGGTTCATATGCAAACAGTGTTTAATAAACTCAGAGTCGGACAGACAAGATCGAGCGCCGGCAAATGGAGGCAGAAGAGGCATAGACAAAAGGGTAAAAGTTTAAACAAAGCAAAAGGTCAGATACCGGTAAATAGAGTCCAGGGGAAAAGGCAAGACGAAGATCCGGGAACAGGCA
>JAUMHR010037615.1:0-12444 GCA_032361145.1 Enteromius fasciolatus
AGATATTTTCATCTGAGACAGCTCAAATATGCAATTTAGTCTAGGACTAGCTTAAGCCTTGTCTGTGAAACTGGGGGTAAGTTGACTTACCAAGAGATTAAAAACTCAAAGTTTTCGATTTTAGAACAGCTGATCTGAGTCAGGTCAATCAACTCTGAGTAAACTAATTTAGAGTTAAGCATGTACACTGTGACTCTATAAAGGCATTATCAATAGAGCGCAGATATTACAAGTCACCATGGCAACATCTGAAAAAAATAGCTCAGCATTTTTTTTCTCCAGCTGAACTTGAT
Organism: Enteromius fasciolatus; assembly: GCA_032361145.1. NCBI lineage: Eukaryota > Metazoa > Chordata > Actinopteri > Cypriniformes > Cyprinidae > Enteromius > Enteromius fasciolatus. The sequence continues at coordinate 294 of JAUMHR010037615.1, forward strand.
GTGCTCAAGCAAAGTTATAGCAAATATGAGCACATATTTAAAAATAAAAGCAATACCACTGCATCAGCAAAACAGAGACATTTAGCGTGGGAAAACATAGCTGCTCAAGTTAATGCGTAAGATTACATTTCAAGTATTTAAATATTTAAGCATAATAAAAAAAATAAGTAATGTGTGATGTTTATTGACTTTTTACTTGAAAAAGTTGTCAATTGGCTATAATTTTGAAGTTATTTCAGATTTCAAATTACATAAAATAGGCTACTGCATAGTTTCTACAAAAAATTTGACAAAACAAGAATGCATATAACCTTAACTTAATGTTTAGTGGAAATGTTTAATTTAAGGTTCCCACTTTTACACAAGTTGATCAGCTTAAGATAAAATTTCTAAAATTTATTTTTTAAAAGATTTAAAAGTGCATTGTGTGTCTACCTTTTTTATTGATCAAGTGGTAGAGTCACATGACATTTAGAACGTAAGCAGTACTAATAAATAGTTTTTAGAACAAGTAATAATCCCATTAATCTAGGTACAGTACATATCTCTGTTGAAGTCAGTGAATTGAAGCTAATTATTTATTTTTTGCAGTAATATTAAAGGTAAAACTTAAAACTATGTTATTGAATCTAACTGTATTTTTTATGTAGGTGCAATCCAGGAATTAAAAGAACACTGCAGCAGCTGAAAATGAAATATAAAAACATAATTCAATCAGGTAAGGTTTGAGCATGTCATGGATGTAGGATTTTGTTTTCTTTCTTTTTTTCTTTACAAATGACATTTAATATGTAAATGGCAATACATGCTGTTTTCATATAGTGCTCTTTTTCATTTGACGACTCTTTAGCCAACAGAAATAAGGCAGATACTCGCAAGATAGGGGGAGGCCCTGCACCACCACCACTCACAAATGCTGAGGAGATGGCCCTGAGTCTGAACACTGGAAGGCCAGTGGCTGAGGGAATTCCTGCAGGGTTTTCATCAGAGCCAGTTACTCCCTAAGTGCCTACATAAAATGGTACAGGGCTACACACACACACATATATAATGTACTTATTTACTATCATTTTTGAATTGGTGTCAATAGAGTCTGATGGCAATATCTGCCTTTTGGAGCCCCCTGTCTTAACAGAACCTGAGGCAGTTGTAAAAGTGTCCTAATTTCTGGTGTATTGAGTAGGCTAAGTAATATTATAAAGTGTTCTCAACCAATTGCTCATCTTCTCAGGATGTAGGGGATGATGACACCATTTCTGCTTATATAGAGAGGCCTATAGAGGTAATGTTATGTCTGTAGACATCAAACAATCTTTACAAACACATCTTCACATTTTTGTGTCCAGTAACCTATAGAATGTAAGTATTTCCAAGTATAAACGTATATTATTGTCTTCCCCCATCATTCTGATTTGCTGTGTTTTAACATGCTTTAATCTTCCTTTTATTTGCTTTGTTTTTGTTTGGTGTTTTGTTGTTTGGTTTTTTACTTTGCTGTGCTGTGCTTGTTTGTTTTGTTGTGTTGTGTTGTGCTGTGCAACGATTTGCTTTGCTTTGATTTGTTTTTTGTGTGTTTTTTGTTTAGTTTTGCTTTGCTTTTTGTTTTGGCTAGTTTTTTTTGTTTGTTTTTTTTTGTAACTACTGATAGATGTTGGCTTTAATTTTATGAATCCCCAATGACCACAATTTCAGTTAAAATAATTATTTTCTGTTTTACTGAAAATTAAAGGTCTACATTTGGTAAGCTATGTATTTAAGATTTATAAAGGCAATATGTTAATTTATGACAATATATACTGTAAGAGGGATATATAATATTTTATTTATTCAGTCATTCATTCATTCTTTCATTTAGGTTACCATGAATGTTGTATACAAGTTGTGCTATCATCATAGTCATCACCGTGCCCATCAAATCGTTCTTGAAAACAACAGCAGAAACCTTTGTAAATATCATAAATCATAACAAGCTTGTGATTCACACACAGCATTTTAAGTGTTACCCCGAGTGTATTTCGTTATTTAAATCAGGCCATATGGGCCTTGCTGCACCTGTGCTGAATCAGCCATCCAGAAATTAACATGGAAAATGGATCCAAGGCCCAAAATTCAGCAACGTATTCATAAATTGCACTACTGACATACCATGTAGGTTGTAAAGTTCAAAGAGTATGCGCAAGTGACTGATGTTCACTTACCAAAATCAGTAAAAGTGGTAAGTTAGGTTCTCGGCTCTGACTTTGGATCCTTTCATCTCTATAAATATGTACCGTGGATAGCGAAGTGGGTGTCTAATTGGCTCTCTATCCTGCATTTGATCCCATCACTCGAAGTAGGACTTGCTGCTATTAATGGTGTTCTAATTCTGTTTTCCTGTTCACACACATTACAGAAGACAGCCTTATTTTGATAGAGCGTTGTGAAAGACTTCATTAGTCTAACGGCACTACATGGTGAATAATGGCAGCTGCCTTGACCTTGTGCCAGGGTATGATTTGGAATTGTAATGCCCAATTGTAACAGGGCTTTACAACTCATTACTGAAAGGTGCTCAGTCTGTTCAGCTATAATGGACGGCTCCTTCTATGTGACTGGACTCTTCAGTACTCTAGGCTGAATTACACAAGACAAGGCTCTTAAGGTTTACGGAGCAAGTAAAAACTGTAGAAATCCTAATCGATGACCATTTGGAGTGAACATTCAGTACCCCTTTAGATTTGGGACTAATTCTCACTATTAACTTACTATTAACTGCAACTTTTCCTCAGTATACTCCTAATTTCTAGTTTGTTTAGAAATGTATGCAGTTCTTGAAATTACTTTTCAGAAAATAATAAAAAATAAAATAAGTAAATCCTTAGAATACTAAACTGGTATTTTTTAAGAATATATATATTTTTCCTTGTATTATTTTATTTAATATTTTAGATATTTAAAATTGGCATGAGGTACAAAGAGTTTAGTTTGAGTTGTATGTATAGACAGAATATATAGTGACTTGTGTAAAACCTATTTAAGACCTTCTATCCTTAAAAAAAAAGTGACAATTCCACAGCTCATACATGCTTGTAATAAGGGTTTGGTTAAATCCTGCAAACCTACTGAATCAGCCAACAGATGTTGTCATTGTGTTTAAATCAACACATGCCTGCAGGTATTCATGCATGGAAAAATGAAGTTTTTATTATTAATGCATATTTCCATTTCCCATACTCTAATCTGGTAACGGAGGGTGGGGTGAGATGCGGTTGGCACTGGTTTCTATGAGTCAGATGGGTTTCAGAATTAATTCAAAAAAGATTAATATGAGAAACCCAATGACTCATAGCACTGAAACGTTCCCAGTCATAAAAGACAAATACTTTTCTCCAATATGTGTCACTAACAAATGTGCTCTTTTTATGTTCATTCATTTCTTTAAATATGAGCAGCTTCTCATGGCTCCCCACCCTGCTGCCTTTCAAAACCCATCCATGCCAAAGTCACAATTTGGAATAATATAGCGACTCTCAACGAACAAGTTGAGTTCAATGAACAAGAAACTGTTTGTTAGCTGCATTTCATTTAACTCAGATTCTGTGCTAGTATGAAAGTGTGTATTATCCATGAAATCCAGACATACTACATTTGTCATGTTATGATCTACTAGCATCATTTGTGCCACTTTAGTGCCATTGCCAAATCCTCTCCAGTGGCCTCAAAGGATAGTATTTGCATAGCATTGAATGCACATTTCATATATATATATATGTGTGTGTGTGTGTGTGTGTTCCTTGAATTCTATGGCTAAAATCACATGCTTTATAGTAAATATTACATTAACTTACGGCAAACATCTGGAAGCAATGAAGGACACTGCACATTGAAAAATAGAGTTGCAACATGCAATGCAACTGATGCTGGTTTGGCATGTGAGAACACATTCATACTCTATAGAATACAGTATTTGTGACTGTGTAGTGCCCACTCAACAGTATGCTGTTTCTGATCAACAAAATCTCACTTCCAACTCGTCATATATTAAAGCTTGGACAGGACCACTTGCCGTGTCTTTTTGATGTTCAAAGTACCCCTTTAGCAGTTTTTGTCTTAATTTAATGATTTGCATGTGATTGTAAAAAAAAAAAGCATATATTTATACCCCACCCCTACCCATTGCATTCCAAGTCCTTCTGAAGCCTGTAAAACACAAGGCTTAAAATTATCCCGCTCCATTAACGCACTAACATCACATTCAAAAGATACTCTCCTGTAGAATGACACAATCAATCATGAGATATACCAGAGCTAATATAATTTCACAAACAAGGCCTGACGTAAGGCTTCTTCTGTGGCGTAATGTTTTGAATTTGCGCACAGAGACTGCAGTACATGAGCTTGAAGATAAGACAGAGATGGTGATTGTGCCTATTCCTCTCACAAATCAATCCTTTGCCACAGAAGACTTGAAATATTAATCCTTTTTGAATAAATAATGACGTAGCTCTATCTGTCTGCTGTATCTTCTGATTTATTGACAGATTGTAGGTTTAGGGGCAGGTGTTCGGTTACATGCTCATAAATGTGTTAATAATGTAATACGAATAAAACTGTTGTGACTGTTTACATTGAAACATCAAACTCCAACATGCAATAATAGCAATATCATTACCCAATTTAATCATTCCCAGTATCTCGTGTCGTCATATTGACGCCAAGGGTTTCTCTTTTAAAGCAACGGAGGACCTGGAGGTTGCAAAATGACACTAAAGGCATCAAAAGTGAAAAGAAAGGAAAGGATGTGACAGGTATAGTTTCCAGTACTTAACATTTGTGCTCAGCATTTAACCCATCCAAGTGAACACACACAGCAGTGGGCAGCCAGTGCTGCAGCGCCCAGGAAGCAGTTGGGGGAACAGTGCCTTACAGTTTATAAGCTGTTCAGATACTGGGTCTTTTTCAAATTTTTAATTGCACTTTTTTTTCAGTCTTCTAATATTTAACATGTACCGTATGTTTACTGTACTCTCCTTTTAGTTCCACATAATCTGGTTTCCACAAAAAAAAAAGCACAATCCCATCATCAGAATCCAGGTGCAGAGCACTCCTAGCATTTGCAATATTTCAATCAACATGTCTGCTTTACTTTCAGTACAATATGTTCCCAGGGCAACCTAGTGTTTCTGTGTTAGCCCTAAATCTATCCCTGACCCTAGAAACATTTGACTCATTTGCCATCTGATCGTAACTGGCATACAGTATACATCTGGTGAACGTAAAATCCTGGGAGCATGGGGTGATTAAAGTTTAAAATTAGTATTCTGAGCATTTACAGTTCAGATAATTTTTAGAAATAAATAAATAAACTGTAGCCAGAATTGAGTGGAATGAGCCAAGATGATACATTTAAAATGGTGCACTTCATGGGAGTCATGCACAAGCCGAGCAACCGCCACTGAGATGAATGTAAATGCTAAAAGATAGTTCTCTCCCAGTATTACAGAACCCATTGGATAATGCCAATATCATGCACTGGATTTAATTTGATGACACTGCATGTACACGTTTATAATATCATGCAAACCATGTTGCTAAGAGAGTCTTGTTTCCTAAGGGACAGCATGTATTTTGTTTTGTGCCGAATTCAGCTTTGTGCTGTGGGGGTTACGACTCAGCAAGACAGCTCCAGATACAAAGCTACATGTTCCCCAGCTTTGCCAGCATGACCTACAAACATTCTCAGCAGTCTTACTATTTCAATTCAAGCCAGTCATTGTGAAGGACTGGCATGAGACCGGGGACTAGTGCTCAAGAGTCTGGAACTCACATTTGACAAGGGATAATGGGCACAGGTGCCGCCCGTTAACTTGCCCCTTTATGTTGTCGAATGCATTTGCATATTTTCATTTGCTCGTCAAAGAAGGATTTTGACCCCTTAGCTGGGTGTTTTGCAGCAGTGACTGATTGGTATTCAGGGATTCCGTAGGGTTGAAGAGGAATTGAATGAAGACAGAACCTGGTCCTTTTGGAATAATATTTGTTGAGTCAACAGATGGCAGACGCAAGCACTCAAGAATTCGGATCGTGCTTAAAATACATTTAAAAATGTGCAAACTGCCTATTATTTTAATGTTTTTCCAGTCCTGGTTGTCTTGCTATGGCATTCCTGAAGTGTCCAATCTGACAGACACAAACAGACTTTGACAAGAGGACCATCTGTGGTTGTTGTGTTTGTTTGTTCGCTTATGCATCGAGAACACTTTTAAGTTCCTGGTCTGGAATTTGGCCTTTGGCGTTGCTGGCACGATGTGACTGTTGGAAAATATCCCAGTGGACACAATACTATTCAGAATCAAGCAGAAACGTTCAGGCTTGTTTTTATACCAGTTGCGTGTGAATTTCAACATCTGAATGATATCTGGAGGGACAATAAAAAGGACACCAGGATGTACATTGAAACTTTTATTTGGTGTATGAGATTCGCATGAAACATAAAAGAGAAAAAAATACTCAGTCAACCTGAAGCTTGTTGATATTAACAGCTGGGATGAAGAAAAAGTGCAATCATGTTAAAGTCAGGCTGGATCAAATGGGCCATAAATCACTTTTTGACATCAGTTATTGTAAGATGAGTGCAAGGATGCAGATGATGTCAAGTCACTGCCATGGTGACGGATTGGGACAATGCATTTTTCAGAAGGAGAGGTATGTGTTTGTAGATTACACTAAACATTTAAAGACATATGGTAACAATAGAGGAAGTGCTGAGCGCAGGAAGACTTTTTACAAGAATCATAAAGAGTCATGGAAATAAGGTTGATGACATGATACTTTTTTTTTAAAATCTGGATCTGTTAATTCAAATGCATTAACATGTACAGTTATTTCACTTTGAATATATAATCAAATGAAATTCTAATGATTAACAGCAATACTTTAATTATATTCAAACAGATTTGCTTATATAACATAAGGCATTCACTGAACTCATCAAGGTAGCCTGAAACATTCAATTGAGTATTCTTTTGAGAGAACTGAGTCTCAGACTTGACTGTGAGCCCATATATGTTTGCATAACCAATGTGATGATTAAAGAAATAAATGGCACAGTGCAAAGCTCTGAAAGACAGAAGGTTGGGGGGTTGGGTTTGTAGTTAGCCTGTTCCCAAGGGCTTAAATATTTCATTAATTTAAGATAAACTTAAAATATATGGAATATCTGTTTTTCTTTTTCCACTTATGTTGGACAAACCTCTCTGGAATTGCGTTCTTTTGGAATTCGTGTTTAAACAGCATCTTCCATACTGTCACGGCGCCATCGATCACTCTCCAGCGGACACGACGACTCAGAAGCAGAGATTGTCAATGAAGGACATTTATTAAGACACACGGTCTGGAAACATTAAAGACCGACGAAGATACAGGACATGGGGCATGGATTAAATACAGAGACAAACAAGTACATAACACAGGACACCTGGGACACACAGCTGGCAGAGAATCAACACTGATGAGTCATAAACGAGGGAGAACACGAGGATACAGAAGGTAAACACAAGGCAAGGAGCACATGGATGAGATGAACAGAGAGACAGGTGAAAACAGGACGGTGTGACACATACCTCCATATATATCTTGGGTGTTTAAACATGGAAAGCAGACCTAAGATTTAAGAGAGTTTTTCAACATGGAACCTTCATCTGAGCTTTTCTGAAAGAATCAGAACCCCTAAGTGGATTAACCAGCACATGAATGAAAGCACATAAGTATTTCTTCATAGCAACAAAACTTCAAAGAGATATAAGAAAAAAAAATCTTTAAACACACTTAAAAGGGACAAAAATGAAATAAATAATGTGAAAGAAGAATCAAACAACATTGACAATAGGAACTTTCTGGCAGCCTTGAATGTGATTGTTCTGGCAGTGGCTTCTTTCGAGACTAGCTGTCAATTTGCATATGTGGACGAACGAGGAGGCGTTTAGCATTTGAATGACATTTGTGTGCCAGGTGAGAGAGAGAGTGAGCAGTAACAGAGATGAGCAGAGACAGAAGGACTTCTGAGCGAAGGATGCAAAGAAATCAAAGTCAAACCCAGTTCCCATGAAGACTGACCAAAGGAGACCTTAGTTGGACGGCCAACCGAATTTCAGATTGCTTTCATGAAGAGGACAGAAATGACTAGACTATAAGCTTGAAGTGACATCTTTAGAATGGAGGATGACATCGAATTTTGTAGTGCTCTGGGATGTTATGTACTGAGCGATCTTTGATTCATGCAAGCTTTGGGAATCAAACAAATATCTGCAAAAGGAAACGAGTGTGTGTTTGTGTGTGCATGCTGAATATTAACTGTCATCAGGGATTCACCAGTGTGTTATGAAGCACAGATCTTCAAATCCTGCTTGGTGGCAGACTGAGAATAATGCTTCTCTATGCACCTCTTATAGCTTAAAAACCAGTGGAGGACTGTTCAGTTAGCACGTCCAAGGTCACCAGTTTGATCACTTCACATACAAGACCCTTTTTACCAGCGCTGTGACCCAGATTAACATCTGCTGATGCCAGTCAGCCTCCAGGCCCTATTTAGCTGTTGTGGGACACAAAATGGCCCTTTTTAACAACTTAATAGTGCAATGAAACTGCACATAGTAGGTCGTTCATTGATATGCACAGTGTCACCAACTTAGTCAAAACCCAGAATAGCAATGTTGTGTTTTGCAAGTCTGCTATTATTAATAACTATTCATAACTAATTAATTAATTAATAACTTTTTAGTGCAACTAGCCAGGCATGCAGATTTACACTATAGCTGGCATAAAACCAACCTGGATCATCTTGGAGATTCATGAAGTTGGTATTTTCTATGCAAGCCCTATTGAGTTCTTCAATTTGTAGTCATTAACATTAGTCATGCATGTACTTTCACCCTGATGTAAACAAGGCTGATTGCTAGAGGTGGGAAATCACAGGTTATCTCATGATACGATACTGTCACAATATTGTGCCCACAATAATAATACTGTATATCACAACACCAATTATGTCATAGACGATATATTGCAAGAAAATCATCCATGATATACAGTTGTGTTCAAAATAATAGCAGTGTTTTTAAAAAGTGAGTATAATTCTTATAATATTTTTTATTTCCATTTATTGGGAACACTGCACATTATATTTTACATCAAAACATGAAGAAATAGTATCAATATTTTAATTACTTTACAGAAAAAAAAAAAGTGTCTCCCTTTTTCATTACAAACTCAAATATTTACTCAAACTGAAAAAAACAAAAAAACAAAAATGTGATTTAGCTTTCCTGTGAATAAACTAATATTTAGTTTAATAACTACTGTTTTTGAGAACTGCTTCACATCTGTGCTGCATGGAGTCGACCAACTTCTGGCATTCAAGCCCAGGATGATTTGACAACCTTCCACAATCTCTCTGCATTTCTTGGTTTTGTCTCAGAAACAGCATTTTTGATGTCACCCCACAAGTTTTCTATTGGGTTAAGGTCCGGGGATTGGGCTGGCAACTCCATAACTTTAATTTTGTTGGTCTGGAACCAAGATGCTGCTCGCTTGGTGTGTTTCTTGTTGAAACTCCCATTTCAAGGGCATTTCCAGCATAAGGCAGCACGACCTTTTCAAGTATTTTGGTATAAGCAAATTGATCTATGATCCCTGGTATGTGATAAATAGGCATAACACCATAGTGAGTGAAACAGCCCCATATCATGATTCTTGCACCACCATGCTTCACGGTCTTCAGAGTTTACTGTAGCTTGAATTCAGTGTTTGGGGGTCGTCTGACAAACTGTCTGTAGCCCTTGGACCCAAAAAAAATCTTACTTTAATCAGTCCACAAAATGTTTCTCTATTTTTCTTTAGGCCACTCAATATGTTCTTGATACTGCGAATTGCATCCTCTTCAGCACATGTTGTTGTTTTTTTAACAGTGGGACTTTGCGGGGGCTTTCTGCCAATAGATTAGCCTCACACAAGCATCTTCTAATTGTCACAGTACCATTCATAACTTCAGACCATCTCTGATCTCCCTGGAGCTGATCATTGGCTGAGTCATTCTGGCTATTGATCGATCCACTCGAATGGTAGTCATCCGTTTTTTATTCCACGTGTCTCTTGTTTGGCTTTTCGCTTTAAAGCATTGAAGATCATTTTCTGCACTTTTTTATACATTTTTCCTTCTCCAATCAACGTTTTAATTAAAACACGTTGTTCTTCTGAACAATGTCTGGCACGACCCATCTATCTCAGGTTTTTAGAGAGAATTGCATGTACAACATGTGCTGGCTTCATCCTTAAATAAGGGCCACCTGAATGACACCTGTTTCATCACATAATGAATGACCTCACTGATTGAACTCCACACTGCTATAATTTTGAACATGCCCCTTTCACATAATTATTCAATTACAGACTCAGGAGGATTCATATCATGAATGTTGGGTCTGTTGGTTTCTCTGACTCTACTACATGCTGGTGCCATGTAATAAAATGATTTATGCCAAAAACAGTGATTGATCTGTGTAGTCTTTTTGACTGCTATTATTTTGAACACATCTGTATATGGCGTCAAAAGTGGGACAAGACAGCGCAAAAGCATGCAAGCGAATTCCAAACTTGAGCCCCAAAATAATTTGATTGTGTGCACACATATACACGCTGTGAGGACAAATAACAAAACTGCATGCAGAACCCACATGCGCAGATCTTAACACATGCATGATTCATTTCTACACATGAACAGATCCAAAAACATGCGCAAGTAATTTCTGTGCACACACAGAGCTAATGACACACGTGAGAATTTTTTGGAAGTTTTGACATTCAGGGGACGGGTGCAAACATGTGGCTTGTTGTGTTTACAAATGTTAGCTTGTCCAACAGAAGCAAAATACTTAAATACGCCAACATTTTAACTCATAAAGGAACTGAACTGAGTTTTAACTGTAAAGGGTTTACTGAAATTATACCTTTTGTATATTTAAAAAGAAAATATTGCGGTAAATTGGCATATCGATTTGTTGTCTCACCGCTACTGATTATGTCAAATAGGTTAAAGCTTGCATATACTGTATGGTGCGTTGTGATACTCTCTAAAATGGTGTAAGATGAAAGTCACGCAAGAAAAATGCATCACAAAACTGAAGTTGAGCCACTGATGTCACATGGACTGTTTTACCAATATTTTTGCTACGTTTTTAGACCTAGATCATTGCCAGTTGTATTGCTGTCTATGGAGGGTCAGATATAATCTGATATTATTAAAAATATCTTAATTTGTGTTCCGAAGATGAACAAAGGTATTATGACCTTGGAACGACATGAGGGTGAACTAACTTATTAAATGTTGAATTGACATTATATTTTGTCCACCTGACATTGTAAATTTAACCATATATCAATAGTCACAATGACATTGTGTGCCTGCTGGGACCTACCTAAAGATAGCTGAAGACCATGTAAATTCTTGGTGTTTCCTGAAGGCAGTGGCCTCTTTAAAAGTAAAATGCACCTGCCACATTGAAGAAATAGGATGCTTTGAAGAACTCAACAGTAAGTTTATACTGTTGTCTTTGCCTCCAGATTCCCCAGATCTTAATCCAATTTAACATCTATAGTATATATCCACTCCATGAGGGCCATGGGGAGTTTAGCTCCAACCGGCTTCAAAACACCTGCCTGCAAGTTTTTAGTACTCCTGGGGTCTGTTCTTCGTACCTCACTAACTCAGTTAGCTGGATTTGATTGTTGTGGATTTGTCCTCATCTTGGATCGTTCGGTTCTTTGAAGCTCATCCGGGACTTGCTGTCATAGCAACAGGTCCGTAAACTTGAACCTACTCGGGAGCAGGTTTATTTAATGTATATAGGATTTAGGCTGCGTTCCTGGCGGGTTATGATTGGTTGAAATGGCGAGATCACGCCTGATTGGTTAAAGAGCACGACTGACATGGGCTAAGAATCCGTGTATAAGTGTATACAATAATCACGATGATTCACACACACACACACACACACACACACATATATATATATATATATATATATATATATATATATTATATAATTTGGTAACACTTCAGAATAGGGGTCCAAAATAATGCATTAGTTAAGCATTAATTAATGGTTAATTTGTTCAC
>JAUMHR010038146.1:0-12415 GCA_032361145.1 Enteromius fasciolatus
GAGCCCGGCCTGCGTCCGACAGAGCAGTAACCGAACCCGACCCGAGCCCGACAGGCATTAAGATATTTATGTCCGAGTCTGATCCCAGCCCGATCTAATTTTTTTCTCATACTAATGACACATGCACTTTTTTGTGTGGAAAGCCCCGCTTTTATTAAGCAACTGTTGGAAGGCGTTCGGAAACGTCCACAGATGAGAGCATCAGCGCACACAGGGCAAAAAGCGCCGTTTATAACACAGGCCCGAGCCCGACCCGAACCTGAGCGTCCTTTCTAAACGTCTGTCCGAACCCGGCCCGGTCGGGTACCGTCGGGCTCGTGTCGGGTATCCATCCTCTAATATGATGCTGTTTTTCATTGTGCAGACGTCTGGACAGTACAAACTTGTCCTGCACTATTTGCTCAATAGACATGAGCTCTCTCAGCAGTCTTTCTTGCTTATTATGGGTATCTTCAGCATGAGTGAGTTTCCAAAAGTAGCCAGAACACTGCAGTGTGTGATTCATAAAAGGCTGCACTGTCTTTACTTTGTTGTCTTGTGGAGAGCTGACCGCTCTGCTCATACAGTTAATTGATGCTGATTGGTTTAACTGGAGAAGCTCATGATGAGAAGTGATTCAACATTACTCTTATTACTCTAACACTGTGTTCTGTTCAAAGGTTCAGCTTGTTTAGATATTTTTCTTGGCAGAATTGAAAATGGTAACTTTTAAGTTAAATCCAACCGCCCCAGCATGTTTAGACACTTATGTTTGCCCTTAAGTTGACACTAGTTTCCTGTAAAAGTAAGCACAGGTGTAGTTTCAGATCTATTGTTTATTGTTGTTTAAACCTCACCGTTCAGATAGATGCCGCTTGGCTTGATATTTTGTTTCTAATCCAAAGACATCCAAACATTTTTAGATGAGGATTAGGTGTCCAAATACTGGCACCATTGTACTTTGTCATTAAATGTGAAAGGTAAATGTGGATTCAAAACGTTCACGTTACACGCATGCTTGAGGTTTCATGTATCACAGATGCTAGAATCAGATTTTGCTCTGCGACGACAAATCTTCGATGAGTATTAAAAAAGAGTTTATGTGTCATGATCCATCTCATTTCAGTTTTGTCTGATGGAGCTCAAGACTCACTGTCCATCGTCTCAATGATCAACACTGAGAATAAGCCGGAGTGTGAGAGCAGCTCCGAGTCTGGAACCTACTCCATCGACTCCATCATCGAGGGGCCAACCAACTGAAAAACCCTCACCTGCGTCTCCAAACCAGTTCAACTGTTTCTGTATTTTAACAAAATATATATATATTATGATTCTGAAAGCTACCTTATTGTTCAACAGTTTGCACTTAGTCTTGATCATTGTGATGTTTTTCAACTTTTCAAGATTTTCATAGACATGGGTTGTGTTACGCCCGTATAGTTTAAAATAGTTTAAATGTCTGGCTGTGTTTCATACTGTTTGATTGCTTCGGTTTGTTTACTTCTAACCCTGCAGTTTTTAAAGTTTAGAACGATTAATTTCCACACTTGTGAAAGAAATAGCAGAGCACAACGATTTATTGTCACATATCAGCTGAAGCTCAGTATTGCTGTCATTGGCCTAATGGACAATCTAACTTCTTCCCATGACCTTCAAGATTCAAAGTATATGAGCTCTTCTCCAGCATCTCCATAGTGGCTGTGGGACAGTTGAGTTAGAAGAGATACTATTAAATTATGCTTCAATCTCACAGTGAACGGCGTGTTTATTTATGGCCATCACTAAAGAGCATCATTTCACTTTTGATGATTTGCGTCTACCCTGTTCCTTTGTAGGATCCAGCTAATGTTCGGCACTCTTCTCTGCTTTCTTTGTATAATATGAAGCTGTGCCCTTGATTTTAATGGTGTGGGCACAAATAGTGCCCTCAGGCAAGTCAAGAATAAATGGTAAAGGAGAAGAGGGACACAAAACTTTCTTTCCTTTTAAGGCTCAGTTTGTTATGGCAGCATGTTTAACTAAAAACGATGACATTTTTCGCTTTTTGATCTGATAGAAATGAGACATGTCTGTTAAATGCATTTTGGAAATGTCTCTGTGTAATCAAATTATTTTCTTGTTTATTACAGTGGAGGGCCATTTTTGTTTAGAACTCCGTATTAATAAGTAGCTAACATTTTTCTAAGAATGAATGTAAAATCTTGTAGGAATATGCATACTGTATATTCTAATGTTAAACAGTCAAGCAATTTCGATTTGGAGATTTTGTACAATGGTTAGACTAACAGTTCACAGTTTGATTTATTTGTTAATTTGTTTGGTGTAAACATGCTGTATTTTGCTCATGATTAAGCGAGATCTTTTTCACTGACACCTTGATGTTACGAATATTTGTACTATTGTTATGAATATAAAACAATACAAAGCTAATTTGCTGTGTGGCTGTGTGTTTATATGGTCTCATGTTCGGTGGTAATAAAATCATTCTTGATGACCGACTTGCACAAAGCATGCCTGTTGAGAGCGCGTGAAAAAAAAAAAATCCGAAATGAAAATTACTTGTATTTCTTTTGCTCTGCGCCCTGAAAACATTCATTCGATTCTGCCCCATCTGCTGTAATCAATAACGTGACCATCTTGTTTTTTTTTTTTTTTATTATTAAACGCACTTACTCTTAATTTCATCCCCCAGTGGTTTTAGTGAGAAGAATGCGGAGTTACCTATATGGCTTCGGCATTATAAATCACTTCTGGAGAGCAGATTGTACAGCAGTATCGATTGATCCTGATATATCACAGAAATTTACTGTCACTTCTGTTTTCAATTAAAGATACAATCAGTCAGATAATGACTTAATTGGATTTTACAGAAGATTGAGTTTTATTGTCCCGTGCTTTATGAGTTTAGTTAAGGAAGGCCGCTTTATCATAGGCTGTCAGCGCTGGGCTCCGCCGTGTCCTTCTGTTGCTGCTTCGGGTTTGTGTTCCAGCGACAGCCTGAAAAGTGTCTGTGGATTTGTTTTCCTTGAGCTGCTATTGTGCCATCAATCACGCTGGCTGCATGAAAAATAAAGCCGCCCCTGTCCCGAAGTCTCATACTGGAGGTGGTGGTGGGAAGGGAACAGGTGCTAGAGCTGCATTTTCTTAAGTCAGGGCTTTTGGATTTAAGAGAGGAAGAGGTCATCATAAAAGTGTTTGATGACTGTATGGTCTGAAACAAGGCCTGGTTTAATCTGTAATAATACATTTATTTGAATTGAATGCATTTTATTTCGAGGGGGTTGTAAAGATAATAAAGAAGATTACTGGACAGTCGGAGTAGAACAGAAATTGCAACATTAATAAAACCTTGGCAGTCAAATTTATGGAGAACATGCAGTTGCTTGTTGTTTTGAAGTACTCAATATTGCATATTTTCCAAAAATCAATGACATATATCACCACACTTGACATACAACCATTCGTTTACATGACTAGAAAAACTGCGACTATAGAAAAAAAGTTTTGAATAATTTAAAATTTGGTGAAGTTTAGCATTACATCACTTGCTCATCAACGTATCCTCTGTAGTGAATGGGTGCCGTCAGATTGAGAGTTCAAACAGGTTATAAAATAGGACTTAAAATATGATCAATTTAAGTTCAAACTTTTACATATGGCTAATATAGGAGTCCTCAATCCATAATAATGCTTTATCAGGAGAAATATGCACAGATCAAGCACCATTTAAAAGCATAAACAGTTCTAAACAACTTTAAACTCTTATTTTTAATGGCACCCATTCACTGCACAGGAATGAAGTTATATAATGTTAAATTTCCCCATATCTGTTTTGAAAAAAAAAAAGCATATGTATATCTTGAATGGCCTGAAGGTGAAGGCATTTTCAGCTAATATTTATTTTGGGTGAATGATTTTTTTTCTTTTTTTTTACCCGTTTATTCATGCCCAATTTATGTCAACAATGTGATCGAACACCTGTGAATGTATCAGCCTAAATATGAAACCCTTTTTCCCAGACAGAAGTTGTAAATTAATATAGTAATTGTGCAAATAATTAGTAAAAAGTTAGATTGATTGGATATGAATGTGTCAGTCAGTTACTGACAGTGTCTTAGTTATTGTTTCAACTTGTATAACTTAGTTGCACTTAGTTGTATAACCCATTAGAGTAGGTTATAGTGACAGACAATAATTTAGTTGTCTGCCTTTGTTGATGTAGAGATGGAGAGGGTGTGGCGAGGAGGTGTGGGTCCTGTCAGAGTCTCAGTGATTTGGGTGCCCTTGGAGGCTCTGTCTATACAAAGAATAACCAGACATTTCACTGGACAGATGTCCCGTCATTACTCACAACATTGAAACTATTGGCTGCCTGTCAGAGAGCCGCAATGAAAGAGCAGCCGATTGGCTCTCAATAGACAGCTCACAGACTCAACATTGAGTCCATTTATAATTACCACTATAAACCTCGATCAAAACTGACAGGAAGTACAAAAAGAGCAATCAAATTAAAGAGCACTGTCGAGTCCAGAAATCAAACTATACGTTTTTTTTTTTTTATGCGTGTTAGAAAGGAATTCAGTCAAAATTGCATTATAGGTACAATAAAGTGAAAATTCTTAAACGGATATGGAGTGTGGAAGTCAGTTAGTGTCTGTAACCTATGGTAGCACTAATTGTTTCCTAAATGGTTAATTATTAGGGAGCACAGGTACAAGGGAGTACCTCCCACACTGAATAGTTTGGTTTATGTCATTCACTCAGTTTATATTTCTTGGATCTTTTTTAGATCCAAGACATTTATTGACATGTACTGGCTTTATTCTGTCCTTAAGTATAAACCTGCTTTTGGGCTCCACATAGATGAAGTCTATAGTGCTGCTAGCAGTGCTTTACTTAACCCTCAGAAAATTGTGATATTAATATCCTTTCACCAATAGAAATTGAATCACTAAAAAACAACAAGAACTAATTTTTATGTAGTGATATTAAAACTTTATTACTAGGAGTATTGTTTCTCTCTGTCCAAGCATCAGACTTCCCTTCTTTATTCTCTTCCATGTCTGTCAGAAAATGTCCAATCAGGAGTACTTACTAATATTATCTTCCAAATGGATTTAATCTGTAAAACTGTCATGTAGACAGAAATAAGATACCATAATCTTATCATATCTTAATCTGATTTTTTTTTACTGGTAGGCCTTTTGCTCTTCACCATATACAATTACACTCTCAAAAATAAAGGTACAAAAGCTGTCACTGGGGCGGTACCTTTTAAAAAGGTACAGTTTTGCCTATTGGGTTCAAATATATACAATTGAAGTACTAGTATGTACCTTTAAGGCACCAAAATTGACCCTTTAGGTGCAAACATGTACCTTTTGAAAAGGTTTCACCCCAGTGACAGCTTTTGTGTCTTTATTTCTGAGAGTGTAATTAAATCAAAAGCATCAGATATTTCTTTGCTGGCTGGCTGGTTGGTTGGTTTACATTTTTTGCTCATTTCATTTAACATACATGAGACTGAATGCTAACAAGTTGTTAACAAATGAATTGTACTGATTTTACATTTATAGGATCTGTGTATGGTATATGTTCATCTTCATGTTTCTTTATTCTTTATGTACATCGATGCCAATAACATTCAACATAAAAATCGTGCTTTTCATAAAAAATATTTTAATCTAAATATACATAAATGTGAAAAAGTATATTTAAATATATATATTTTGAGTTAAATAACAATATTTAAAGTTTTATTCATTTCTTCTTTTTTTATTATTTATTTATTTTATTTTTGAAAGAGAGAAACAATTTTCTGTTCATTCGTCTTGGTGAAAAACGTAAATAATTTTATTAGCATTTGTGTTGTCCTCCCACCCACTCCCCTTGCTGTGAATTCCCCTCGCCAAACACAGACTGCATGCGGCATTATCGTCACCTTGAAATTTCATCTGCTATTTTCCAATTAAAAGCTTAATAGCCCTGGAAACCGAGTTCATGTGGTGAAGTTTACCGTGGCCCCCAGTTCTCAAAGTTGTGCTGCCGGGATCCCATTACGTGCTTGAATAAACCCATTTAGGAACAGAAACGGGACTCGAGGGTGCCCGGTGTTGAGTTTCACTGGACTTTAAAAGCGATGGGCATCGTTTTAAGAAAGGTGTGCTGCGATTTACACCCTAAATCGAGCGCCAATTTGCATTTAATGTCTGTTTACCGTGTGTTTGTTTAATGCAGCTGACATCGCCCAATTCGTTTGATTCAATTATTTTTTTCATTTGATCCTTTCAGAATTCATTTGGTAGAAGTCCAAATCATATTGCTCAATTAACTCGCCTGCTGCATGTCGGACTATTCAACATTTTTCATGGGAATAAGTTAAGAGCTCATTCAAATGCAAACCACCATATTATCGTCGCCTGTGTTTAATTCGAATTCACAGCTTGGGGTTAAACAAAATACCAAAGTGGTTGCAGGATTTTCATGAAAAGCGCACAGCAGTTATGTGAATTATTTTCTACATTCCCAGTTAATTCTTGAAATTACCGCGCTGCTAAGAGCCTCATACGATGTTGAAAAATTGTGGGTCCGAATTCAAACAAGCAGTGAAAATGAGAGATTATTATTGTTTATTTAATCAGAACTCCTTTTCCGCACGTGCGTATAAAAAATTTAGACCCGTTTAAACGTGAATAGAATTAGTTTAAAAACAATGTGAATTATACTCATTTAGTTACTTTACTGTGGTCAGTAGTAATTTTCATTTAGCTAACTGAACTCGTTTTACAGAGACGACTTGTTTTTGGTATAAGTTAGCAAACACCAACTAACATTTTGTGATATAGATATCCTAAGTGTATAGGCTACTTGTAAATTTGTAAAATACATAATAATAAATGACAAGAGTGGTCTGTCCTGCATAGTTCTTATGTAGACTATTTACTTGTAGCGCTAAAGATGTTTATACTCTACTTACGTTTATAAACAGCTGTTTGTTAAGTAGCCTAAAGACGATACAAACGTTTGAAACATTTTATATGTTGGCTTCTTTAGGAGGGCTGAGCTTTCGCAGGTCAGCAATGTGGCTAATTTGAAAACATGTCAAATGTTTGGATTAGAATGTTGTCAAATATTCCACAAAATTCTAACTGTAATTATAAAAGCGAGATTTCCTCCCTCCATCCACCCAGTGTCAGGGGAATGTAAATTGCTCGTGACCGTGATGTGAGAAATAGAAGTCAGTCGTTAGTGCGTGTCAGATCGCCTGATGCACTTCTTTATTGCGGGGCGAAAGGTGGATCCTCGTCTTAAAGAGTCAACACCTCTCATCACGAGTGTAGCGAGCAGCAGAGGGGCTTGATCTCTTCACTATACTTGACAGCACTCTTCCTCTACGTCTTATCTGATGCACTTGCGCCTCTGGCACCTCTGGGAACGACTTGAGAAATGAATGGCTACGGATCGCCCTACCTCTACATGGGGGGCCCGGTGTCCCAGCCGAGAGCGCCCCTCCAGAGGACCCCCAAGTGTGCCCGCTGCAGGAACCATGGGGTGCTCTCCTGGCTGAAGGGGCACAAGCGCTACTGCCGTTTTAAGGACTGCACTTGCGAGAAATGCATTCTGATAATCGAGCGACAGCGGGTCATGGCTGCTCAGGTGGCGCTGAGGCGGCAGCAGGCGAACGAGAGTTTGGAGAGTTTGATCCCGGAGTCTCTGAGAGCGCTGCCGGGCATCACGGTGGCGAGCGGAGAGCCGAGCGCGAATCCACGGTCAAGCGACATAGACCTGCGCTGGAGCTCAGAGACGGTGACCCATAAACCGCCGCAAGGTAATCGCTTGTGTTAGTTACATTATATTTGAGACACTCTTTTAAAACAAGTTTAGCGTTTTGCGCGTGGGAGCATTCTCTCAAAGTAATTCTAATTAATTAGCCTAATTCATTTTTTTACCCTAATTATAATTATATATTATTTGTATTATTGTTAAAAATATATATACAAAACGAAATAGAATGATCTTAACTGAGAGCACGACTGAGTTCTCTTCAGATAACAAGAAAAAAATCACGAATATCTAACCAAAATGATCTTTCAGCAACAGTCTTACTGATCGAGAGAACATGATAATGCAGAATGCGGGCGTTTTAGTTTCCTGAAAGTATAACCCGTTTTCCTAAACCGGCAGAAGTAACTTATAATGAGAACTGTTTTTTTATTATTATTATTATTATTATTATTTATTTATTCAAATTTAAAATACACTTTATTATTATTATTATTATGAAATTATTATGAAGTGTTTGCGTTAGAAACATTAAAATAAAATAGCTACACTTCAAACCTAAATGTACCACTAAATTATTTAGTCCGAATGATTATAAAATAAATATTTAGGACAAGCCGGCATGAAACCGAACTAAACTGGCATCGCCCACCATCCGTCATTAATTTCCTTGAACGATTATTTTGATTATTTTTGCGGACATCATAAGTAATAGGGTAGGCCCTGCCGTTCATTTCGGAGGAAGGTCAAGCTGAAATGCAAAGGAAGTCCGGATGATTTTAAATGTTTCTATAATAATCAGTTTGCAAAACTGTAGTTAAGTGGAATCGACCCGAGATTTTTCAGTGCCACAGCATCAGCGTTTTTATGTGAACAGCTAATAAAGTCGCCCGTTATAAATCACAGCAGTGCTGACAGCTCAATAACCTGAATGTAGCACTTCTAGTCTGCAGAATCAGACAGTGTTTGAATATAGCAAGTTAGCTGGACTTTAATGTGTTTAAAGTTGAGCTATTAACTTTACCTTTTTTTTTTTAATGTCAGGCCTTTAAAGATTTATCTGAATGTTACAGTGAGATTGACAGTTTTCTAATTATGCTGACTGTGTAACATTTTAATGTTGCTGCAGCATCACCTCCAGACCTAAATGAGGACCTGTCTGGTGAGCAGTCTGGTGGAGAGAACGGTGGCAGTGCCAGTGACAGAGAACCAGAACCAGCCAGCTCCCCCGAGGAGTCTAAACCTAACCTGTGTTGCACCCCTGACACCTCAGACCCAACTCCCCAGGTTGAGGAGTCCCGCTTTGGCTTGTCTAAATCCTGCACCAACCCTGAAGCCAAAGCTGACAACCCCAAATACTCCCCCGAGCCCAACATCCTCATCGAAGGCCTCTCAGGCTCAGTATCTCTGCCTTTCAATCTGAGGGCCAACCGACCACCACTGGAGGTCCTGAAGAAGATCTTCCCAGCTCACAAACCCGCAGTCCTGGAGCTCATCCTGAAAGGCTGCGGTGGGGACCTGGTCGGAGCCATCGAGATCCTGCTCTCCAGCCGTTCTACGATGAAACCCGATAAGGTTCTGTCTGAGAACTCAGATGCTCTGGTTCTCCCCTCAAATGGCCATCTCTTTGAGCACCCGCTGAGTTCGTACCCGGTCTCGTCTTCCAAGTGGTCGGTCGGTTCAGCCTTCCGTGTTCCCGATTCTCTGCGCTTCTCCTCAGAGCCTTCCGCTGGAGTTGTACCAGGTCCTCTTAGCATGCCGCTTCAGCACGGCTTCCCCCAGCCGCCTCGATACCCTCTCATGCTGAGAAATTCATTGAGCCGTGGCCAAGCCGGGCCTTTCGTTCACAACGACGTGACTCTGTGGAATACCATGACTTTACAGCAGCAGTATCAGCTGCGTTCCCAGTACGTCCCTCCGTTCTCAGGCCCCTCAGCCGGAGTGATCCGCAGCTCCCCGCTCCTCACCAGCAGACCCACAGAGGAGCATCGAATCAGCATCCAGGAGGACAGTTGTCCCGTCATTGCCAAACAGAGCATGTTTGC
The DNA here is from genome assembly GCA_032361145.1 of Enteromius fasciolatus. NCBI lineage: Eukaryota > Metazoa > Chordata > Actinopteri > Cypriniformes > Cyprinidae > Enteromius > Enteromius fasciolatus. Next base: position 9,807 of record JAUMHR010038146.1, read on the forward strand.
TGCAGATGAGGAGTATGATGAAAGATCTGACTCCTCAGACTCCAGGATCCTGAACACTTCCTCCTAACTCCTCAGTTTCAATAAGCGAATGGAAAAAAAGCACTGAAACACTGTATGTTTTAAATAAGTTCTTCAAATGGTACAAAAGAGACACCGCTCATCTAGGAGCGCATTGAAAAGATATACAGTGCATTACTTGAGGTATTGTATTTCTAACAGATCTGAGGTTGTTGTGCCAACTTAATCATGTGTGGAATAACACTGGCTTTAATTTTAGGGGGAGGGGGGCAATCATTAAGGTACTATTATTTGACCAAAATGTCTGAATAACTTAATATATTTGAGCACAGTGATCTCTATTTCCACTTTGCATGAAATGTAACAGTTAACAGTTTAATGTAGAATTATTCCAGCAGTCCTGCATGTAAAAGTATGGCAAATAAACCTTCTATGTTATTGTCACTGTGTTTGCCTCAGTCGAATACCTACATGTATGAGATATCAGCAAAACTAAACAAACTCATTAAGAGTTAGAAATTGTCTTCAAAAATATTAAACAACTCAAAATAAATTTAAACAGGAATTGCCCTCATATATAATCCCCCACTAATTCAGTTCTCATGCAAAGAATATTTATGCAGCAAGTACAGCTGTAAAGCAGGCTATATCTTAACATATTTTATTTATGTAATAATTAATCTAGCACTAACAATACTTAATAAACTTCTCATCGTTCTCTATATTTGTTTATCATTCATTATAAAAATAGCATTTGCTGTTTATTATCTGATCATTTGTTATTTAACGTACGTTATTTAACATAAATGTGAAAAGCGTGATTATAAAATAGAAACGGTGTAGGCCCATTTTTTTCCTATTTGGAACCAAAAAGTATTTCATGGATCAAAGAGTAAGCTTTTATCGGCGAAATGAACAGAAAAATGAGTTAACTGCGCCATCTAGTGGACATTCTTAACAATAAAGAAACCTTCAATAGGCCTGAAAGTCCTGCTTCCAAGTGAAACGTAACCCGCACGTCTATTAAATATCAAGGGCCATTCTAACGCATTGTTTTATAAGATGCAATTACAATAAAATAATTTACGGTGAGCCTAATTCTCCATGTTAAAAATATGTTTCTAAATAATATGTTTAGAGTGCATTGTTTTATAAGATGCAATTAAAATAAAATAATTTACTGTAAGCCTAATTCTCCATGTTAAAAAAATAAGAAATATTCCATCGTCATTGTCAAATTATATAATTCACACTGTATTATAATAATTATTATTAATCATGGAAATATGCAGCCCTCTTGCTGCTTCAAGTAAATGAGTTCTATGCGCAAGAATGCCTCGCTATGAAAACATCAATAATGACTCTTACTGTCACCTTGTGATATATACCTTGTGTACAAAAGAAAACATGGCTCCATTAAAGTTGAATCAGCGTTCTACAATTCGACACATCTTATATTATGCAAATATAAAACAAAACATTACTCAGGATCAGATGTTGGCTATTATCGTAAGGCTACATGATTTACGTAACTTACAGGCTACATTCATTCAGAACTAAATGGCGTTTTGTTGCTTTTGTTGACTTGTTGCTTATTTAAGACACCCTGTTTAGGTTTCATAGTGTGTATAAACGTACAATGTGATGCTAAACCAGCGGTCGCTGAGTTTGCAGGTGTTGCAGTTCTATTTAACACATCTGTTGACTTAACCGAGCGACAGCTTATAATGCTGACATTTGAATTTGTGCCTCTAAGTCAACAAGGCCCTTCGTTCTCATATTCATAAGCCCGACAGACAAATTATGAGTGGTTAAGCATTCAGCAGGTTGCACGTGTCGCCGATCCATCAAGCGTCTTCAAATGCTAATTAACATAACAGGGAATTCGGTGCACTCACAAATCTCTAGTCTACACTCCTATCAGGTTACACTGTAGTGTGTGACGTGGGACACGCCCTGAACCAAACCAGAAGGCCTGTCACTGATCACTGCTTGTAAATAAATATCCTCGAACGTGTCTGAGGGCGTTTTGACCCTCATGGGCCTGCATTTTCACTGTAATAGAAAGTAAACTATTGAATAACCTGACTCCTGAACAATGCAGGCTACTAATATACACGGATATAGATCTTGCTTCTCAACACAAGCCAGTCAGCACACAAATAAAGCTTGTAGCCTACGAATAGGGAAATAACGGGATGACAAAGAAATCATTTCTGGGTAATAAAACGACCACTTGCGTAGGGTATTCTATAAATCTTTACGCATAGGGATTTCTAAACAATAAAGACACTGGGATTTTTTTTCTTCTCCATTTGGCATTGTCATATGTGTTTAGAAAAGGAAAAAGGGAAGATCAAAGCATTCCACATGTGGAAATTGCACCCTGGGTAGCAGTTGGGTTTGCTGGCCGTAACCTTGCTAATAAATTAAGAGGGAAGAAGGGCGAGTGGCAAAGCTGCACCTGCACGGCAAACATCTTCACCACATGTGAGTAACAGAGATGACGGAGCAAGCCCAGACAGACAATTAACCGAAATCACCCTATAAATACCATCCTGCTAACCTACTAAAGAAAAATGAATAATTTA
>JAUMHR010038237.1:0-12412 GCA_032361145.1 Enteromius fasciolatus
AGGACCAGGGTTGAGAGTATCCTCTCTTCTGATGTCCAGCTGGTATTGTTTTCATAAGTAATCCAAGTGGAGTTGTGATTGTCTGTCTCTTGTTTTCCTCAGTTTCATTTTCTTTGTCTGTCTGCAGCAGCATTTCCTGACGAGTTAGGTTTGAGCGTGCCTCTAACTGAGGAGGAGCAGAAAGCCTTATTGTACAAGTCCCTAGAAGGAGAGTGGGGCTCACGCACACGTGACGAAGAGTGTGAGCGCATCATCAGGGGCATCGACCAGCTTTGCACTTTGGGTATGACTTTATCATATCTTTCAACATATCTTTCTTACTATGGTTTCGTCTAAAACAGATGGAATATAACTTAAATAATATAAATAATATAACTGATTCTTTCTCTCCTCCAGATGTGGCTGCACCCTTTGAACTGCCAGTCGACTTGCAGGCATATCCAACATATTGCACCGTAGTTGCTTACGTCACAGATCTGAGCACCATCCGACAAAGACTACAGAACCGTTTCTATAGGTCAGCACAAAGTTAATGGACATGACAGTCAAATACTGGTGGAAACTCTTCATGTGTTCCAAAAAGCAGTGTATTACTTCTAGTGTAGATTATATTAGATTATATATGCGTCTGTTATTTTCTTTGTTGTTTTTTTCAGGCGAATGTCGTCGTTGATGTGGGAGGTACGCTACATCGAACACAACGCTCAAACCTTCAATGAACCAGGCGCGTTCATTGTCAAAACTGCCAAATTCGTATCTGACCTCATACTACAATTTATCAAGTAAGTTAATCACAAATAAAACTGAACCAGTGCTGTTGTATTGGGATGCATAATATGAATTTAATTCATCGGTATCGTCTGATATTCTATATTCAATTTTGCATGCTATATAAATATAAATATATGCATTTTTAATATATTTACTTTTATTTTGTTTATTATCATTAATATAAAAAAACAATGATTTAACCCTCTTAAATGAAATTTTTAGCAAATCTCAATATTCATTATTGACATTGTTATAATTCTGTCATGCACTTGGAGCATTTTGTTTATTTTATTTATTATAGTGTTTTTATTTATATAGACAAAATACTTTACATTTTAATATTGTCCATTTATTAGTTAATGTCAAAAACATGAAATTAATTCTCATTAGACCCAGTGCATCCCTAGCATTTAGCCATACATCAGGCTGCTTTTTGACTGCCTATCTCTGTGTCTCTGTTCTTTAGGGACCAAAGCTGTACAGATATTATTCCATTGTATAACAGTATGAAGAAAACTGCTTTCTCAGATTCAAGCGATGTAAGTGTCATTGAAACACACACTCGTAAACCACTCATGAGTGAAAGAGATTTAACATTATTACAGTGCCTACAACTGCTCTTTTGCTGCCTTCCAAGCACTTGGAAATGATGACCTGTTGATTCACTCCCTTTTCCTAACCTAGGATGAAGATGAGGATGAGGATGAAGATGAAGAACATGAGGCACCTTGTACATCTGGCCGCAATAAGAAGGTATCTCTAACTCATATTATACGGTTTAATCAGGGCTAGAAAGATAAGAACTGATTATACATCAAGATTGTTTACATTTGGTTAATTGCGAGTGTGCATCTGTTTCAGAGGCAGCAGCAGCAGCCTATCCTGAGGAGTCTGCGCAGTAAACCATCGTCGGACCCTCAGAGCTGGAAGGGCCGCTGCAGAGAGCTGCTGGAGCTCATCTTTCAGTGTGAAGATTCAGAGCCTTTCAGACAGCCTGTGGATCTGGAGGAGTATCCGGTAACACACAGACACATGTAGAAAAACACATACACACACAACTGTAGCTTATACCTGTAACTTCAGGTGAAAATTATGAAGGATGCCGTGGTCTCAGTCTCAGACCACCTGCTGTTTGTTGGCATATGAATATGTATTACTTTTGGACAAACATAAAATCAAAAACTTATGACAGTGTATATAATTTCTGCAAATTTTAGAGTAACTATAAGTGTCAACTACACATATACACAGCATATTTCTCTCTATGTATATATATACACACACACAGCAGAAATCTTTTTTTAATTAATGTTTTGTCTTGTTTTCCAGTAATAATAGTTGTTTAAATCACAAACCAGGAAAACAACATAGCGTTTTATTTGTGCACTACCGTTTAAAGGTTTGGGGTCAGTAAAGATTTTTTTTTTAAGTCTGCAAAGACGCTTTAAATGATGTTTGCAAATAAATTTCAGGAGGAGTACGCAAAGGTAATTAATCACAGCTGGCTCCTTGTCCGCCTAATTATTCTATCATCTAGTCATCCTATCCTTCCTATAAATAGCACAAGCCCCCTTACTTCAGCCTTCAGCATCTCGTTCATAGCATCAAGATCCCTCGAAATGACGTCTCTCCCAGACGTCTTCGTTCCTGCTCACCTCCACCCAAAAGACACTCTCCAGCCTCTTCCTTCACGTCAGCCTGTTCATCTGTTCCTGCTTCTGAAAAATAGACCATCTCTGCACTCCGTCAAGCAACACCAAAAGCCGACATCCCTTTTTCCAGATGATCCACCAAAACAGAACTAGTCACCCTTTTTTCTGCCTACCAGTCCGCTCATCACCATCCAAACACCAGCAGCCTTGGTAAAGCCCCGGATCCATCTGCCAGCAGTTCTCGTTTGTCGAATCCACAACAACCAGCCCATCCAGTCAACACTCCAGCTCCTCCAGTCGCTGATCCATCTGAAAATCATCCCACTGATCAGCAAGCCACCTCCGCCTAACAACCCTTCCTTCACCTGGCCTCCAGCGCCCTTTAATCCTCTTTCCAACACAAGCCAGCACCAAGTCCAGTTCGCCACCACCGGGACTCACTCTCCAGCCTACCCAGCAGCTCATCCCGCCTTTGGATACAGTGTTTCCCTGCCTTAATTTCCTCCCGTAACTCCTAATCCTAATCTTTCCTCCTTTTTTTTCCCTTCACCTCTGTTCCCCCCATAGCGCAGCCCCTCCTTCCATCCCTCCTACTGCCTCTCTTACCCACCCACCTTTTATGTTGTACACCGCCAACCCTCTTCCCATGTCTTCCAATGCCCTCGTCCTGGAACCCACCCCTGTCTCCTCCTCCATCAGAACACAAATTCTTGCAGAAATTCAGGAAGCTGGCCCCAGATGTGGAGACGCAGCCAACTCCGTTTCTCCTTATTCACCATTAATATTCCCATGAATCATCCCCGAAGACCTCTCCTCGAAGCCTCACTCGACTCTATCCTACAGCCAGTCTCCCCAAGAAACTTCAATCTTACCTTACCGCCTGGAAGATGTTCAAATCCTTCCATCTCCAATTTAACCTTCACTTCCCGATTTTTCCCTTCTAACCATCACCTCATTAATTTAATTCCTTAATTCCGCCAAGAACCTGCAAATTAGCTCCATTTAAAGGGTACCAAAGCGGAATCCAATTTTTAAATTGTAAAAAAAAAAAAAAATGAAAGCAGTTACTTTTTTATCAAACAAATGCATTTTTGGTAAGCATGAGAGACCCTTACCTTTTCACAGGTAGTGTAGACCTTATTTAAAGGATGTTTGGGTATTTGTACTGGAAAACAAAACAAAAATACTGATCAAGGAAATAATTTTTTGCAGTGCACTGTCTACTTATATGCCCTGTTCATCAAAAATACCTCTCTCAGGACTACTTGGACATTGTGGACACCCCTATGGACTTTGGGACTGTCTTGAACCGGCTGTTAGAAGGAGAGTATGACACTCCCATGGATCTTTGTAAAGATGTCCGTCTCATCTTCAGCAACTCCAAAGCCTATACACCCAGCAAAAAGTCCAGGGTAAGGGATTATGTCCAGCTTTGACATGTAATGCTATAGCCAAACCTATTTATAGTTCTGGTTTATTTAATACATGTGTGTCTTTGTTTATGCAGATCTACAGCATGAGTCTGCGATTGTCCGCTCTGTTTGAAGAGCATATCAGTTCAATCCTGACCGATTTTAAAGCTTCTCAAAGTCTGCACAGTGAGCGATTCACCCGTCAGCGGCTGCACCCGGAGCGCTTGACCAGACAGTCTGTGAAGAGGAGGAGGAGCTCTTCACCTTCAAGCTCCGCCTCTAGGTACTAGCAGCATCTCATTAGTTGTTGCAGGATATTATGTTCTAGAATTGGTCACTGTTTCTAAATGTTGCTTACGCAATTTTTTTTTTCTGATTTGCAGTCCAGAAAGGAAACGGCGGGTTTCGTCTCGTGCACCTCCTCGATCGGACAGTGCAGCTCTGCCCACTCCTGCCGGACCTTCCCGGGCTCCTTCTTTACGGCAAACACATCCACAAATCAACGGCAAAGCTGAGCCTCCTGTTGTCCCCGGTCGGACACGAAGCTCTGCCCGCTTTGGAACCCAACCCACAGATCCACCTTCAGCACAGTCAGCTCCTCCCCCTCCACCCAGCCACAGTAAGACAGTAGAGCCCTCCGCTAGAGTCCTGCGCACCCAGAACTCTCACTCCATTGGAGCCTCCAGGGAAACCGAGAGCTCTGCAGTTCCCTCCACAAATGAAGGCGGCGCCAGAGAGTCTCGCAGGAAACTTCGGACACCTGTAAAACTCACACCAGGTCAGTAACAGATGACATGTGCTTGTTGTGAAAAGCTGATGGTATGACGGGAAAGAGGATGTTTCCTGGAAACCTGTGCACAAACAGTGTAGTTTCTGTAAGCTCAAAGTAAATCCTAAATTTAAAACTCTAAATTAGCCTTGATAACCTTTAGATCTAGATATGATAAAAGGCGATTCGAGTATTAGACACTTAATCATATCCAAATGCATAATAAAATTTGCCATAATTAAATGTATTGAAATAGATGTAACGTGTAGAATGAAGATATGTGAAGTCTATATAAATCCTTGATTCTTTCTTTGAGTTTGTTTACCAGGGAGCACATATGCTGATTAAAAAAATAATAATTTATTGAAGAAGAAAAAAAGCATCTGTTGAATGAATATATGTGAATGTTTCATCTGTAATTATATTCTCTCTTAGGTCCAGTCGATCACAACTCTTCTCCTCAAAACAGTTTGCATTTGAATGGTCATAGTCAGGTGACTCTGGGAGTGGTACGAAGAGGCCGGGGCCGACCCAGATTAGACGCACAAGTACGAACACCAGTAGAGGTTCCACCTCCCACAGTGCCCCAGATCTCTGCAAAAAAGAGAGGCAGGAAAAGCAAGAAAGAGCTGGAGTCCCTACGAAGAAGCTCCTCCCACGAAGAGGAGCTTCTGTCTACTGGTGATGAGGGTGGGGCTTCTTCTACAGCCCATGACAGTAGTCTTTCGGATTCAGGGGTAGTGACTCCAGAGTGTCCCAAACCACGAGGTAGACCACGAGTCACCCGGACGCCGGATACCCCAGCTCCTTCAAGCCCCAAAGCTCTCAGAAGGAGCAGTCGGCGTGGAAACGAGGAAACCATACCCCCTATGCCAGGCCCCGCCCAAAGGGAGGACCCTGACATTTATATGGGAGAGGATGGGAGCTCGAAAGGGCAGATGAGAACGCGTAACCAAGGCCGAAGGACAGCTTTCTATAACGAAGAAGACTCTGAAGAAGAGCAAAGACAGCTTTTGTTTGAGGATGCCTCGATTACTTTCGGCACGTCAAGCAAAGGGAGAGTCCGCAAGCTCACCGAGAAGGCCAAAGCCAACCTTATTGGCTGGTAACAATGCCAACTTTGCATGTCCTATGCGACACAACCCCTTATCCTCACCCCACTGGGGAGGGGGAACCATTCCTGCTGCTATCAGACTGTCATGACTCTTTCATTCTGACTCTCTAAATCGATTCACACCTTTTGAATCTTTGACACTTTTGGTGACTTTGAGAGTCACGGCCCCTTGAAATCCCAGACCTTATACATTTTCTTCCACAGAAAATCACAAATGCAGTTAAATACTGATTTTCATATGCACTATTTGAATGCCAGTGAAGAAAGGTACTTATACAGTCTTATGAATCCAAATACCTGATTTCATCTCTCAAGAAAGCACTTATTTGAGGACGTTTGAGTGTGTGTGAGTGTGGTATAACTCAAGCTTTTATTCTGTCCCGTTTCTTTAAACTGTTAATTTTATGCATTGTTTTTACACGGTTGTTGCTAAGGGCAACAAATCAAACACTTGTTAAAAAAAAAAATCTATTTTTAACAGATTATTGTGTAAGTGGCTGTAAAGCTGTAGTGGAGTGCAGAGAAGGACCTCATAAATCGCGTGTTGTCTTTTTAAAGTCTTTCTCTGCAAGTCAAGATCAGTGGCAGTGGTAATTCACGCATGTTTTTATATAATTAGCAATACCTTGTGCCTTTTCATACATTCAATACATTTTTGGCTCCTTTGTACTCCCCAGTTTGTGTGAGAGAGTGTGTTTGATGCTTTAGCACATTGATTCATCCAGTACAAACATGTGTTATTGATCTGTTGCTGGGATAGAGATTAGTAAGCAGCATATCTACCCATGACCATTGTGTGTGTGCGTGCGTTGTTGCAGTTGTCGAGGTGTGTAATAGTAGTGACATCACTCCATGCCATTTTTGTCAGGCTCCTAAAATGCACTGTGATCCCTAACTAAAAACCATGACTTAAAAATACAGTGGGCACAAGAAGTGTTTGGACATTAAACAAAAGGTTTAAAATGTCTGAATGTCATTGCATTAGAGGGTGAAATATCAAAGCATCTGCAGATAAATGAGGGTTGAGATTGTCACAGAAGCGACTTGATTTTTTGTTGCTGTTTTTGATAATATGGCTGGCAAACTAATAATGTGATTAATTAATGATTAATAATTATGAATGTATTATAATTCTTGATTAATGCTAGCTACTTTTAACAGTTATCTAAACTACAAATAGTAATGTTGTGCATTATAATTTAAAGTATTTTTTTATATATTTAACATTTTAATGTTAATATATTTAATATATAATCAGTGATTTCTTTTTTAAATACATTTTATTAATTATATAATAATAGCTTCATTTTCAGCAACCATTACTCCAGTCTTCAGTGTCACATGATCCTTCAGAAACCACTGAAATATGCTAATTGGTGTTCATTAAATATTTCTCTTGACTGTCAATGTTGAAAACAATTATGCTGCTTAATATTGATACAATTTTGATACACGGCACAATATTTTTCAGTTTTTTTTTTAAAAGTAGAAATTCAATTGAAATGGATATTTTGTGACGTTTTCAGTTTAAACCATCTTTGTTTAACCTAAAATTACACCTACTTTTATTGATTTAAACCCTTAACAAAAGAACTGATTTAAATATTTTGCTTTATCACTTTCTTTGTTCTAAAGTGCTCAGTTCCATATTCTGATGTTAAATGCAATGGCATGCGTACATTTATGGCATTTCTCATATGTTCAAGTGCTTTTGATGCCACTGTTTGATGCTCCTTCAAACCACTATTGACATAGTTATTAATATGTGCGTGTAGCGAAGTTCATTGCCTCACTGTCTTCACACTCTGCTTGCAGTTTGGTTTAGCCCAGAGAGCAGGCCTCTTTCTCTGTATCATCTGAACTCATTGAATTACTGTGGAACTGAGAGAGGACTTTGTTTTAGCCCGATCACGTTGAAACACTGTGTTTGATATTTCCCGTTCTGATGCATCGACTCGGCTTCAGGGCAGCGAATCACACAAGAGGCAGTGTGCATGTCGTATTCTGTGTTTTGAATGTGCCTTGACTTTTCTGTGTGTATGTATGTGTCTGTGTGACGTAAAACTGAAGAATTAAGGAATCTTATCCCACCTTTGAAGTCCGGACTCACATATGCAGCGTATGCTCTTTTAGAAGGGAGCCGGATCACATTCAGTCTGGTTTGTCACCATGTGATTTTGTTGGTTTTTGCGTACTTTTTTAGCAGTTGTGGTCTGGGTCATTCATTACGATAGAGCTAATCCAGTCCATAGCTTTAAAACTGGTTTGATGAACCAAAGCCTTTGAATGAGTGTGCGGTTGTTTGATGGGAACATATGTGGCTGTTTTATATGCAGTTTGAAGCATGCCTGAGATTCTCGAGTGTATGTGATGTCCATTTCTGTGTGTTTATGTACAAGCCCCATGTTTTATTGAGCTGGTGTTTCTAATCTGTTGCTACATGAAAACTGTATTATATCTGACTCACGACCCTTCTATTACCACCATACTGCACAGGAAGTGACATCTCACGTACTGATTGACAGGTTTTAGAGTGGAGATTAAAGATGGATGCATGTTGGTATATTCTCTGGTCTTTTAAATCTGAAGGTACAGTCATGTTTGTGGGGTCAGGGTCTTTTTCCCCTCTCCGGTCTTATATCCTCAGACTGAGAGGTCTTTCTATGTTAGTTTGTATACTTTTATATAAAGGAAAAAGTGTAAATAAAGACGTTAAATAGAATGTATGTGTAGGGTGTACTGCTGTCACATTAGTTCATACTGATATTTTAAGGAAATAAACATTTGTGTTTCCACATACTGTCTTATTTCATTCTTTAACACATTTTTTGCTTACATTTCAGTCAAGGGAAACCTGTATGTATCAGGGAAAATTCAAAGGGTAATTTCCATGCCTTAACATTGTCAACAAAAATATATATATTTTTTTTAAATCAGTCATTTCCTTTTGAGAGTTAACATTTTAAATTTGAAAAAAGATTTATTATTTAAACATAATGATAAACCATTTCATGGAGAACGGCGCCCTCTTTTGTGCATTAGTTGGAAATGCATGTGCAATAAACTACTCGTTTATTATTATAAATTAAAATGTATTAATATAATATTCCAGTATTCTAATTATATACATTTTATTTATATACACACACACACACACACACATATATATACAATGACATATAACACTATTCCTGGTGTTCTATATTAAAAAGCATACGTTAGCAGGCTATTCATTACATTTTTATTGTATTAAATATTAATAAAGACTTTTACTAATTGTAAATACACTTTTCACTAATTGCTAATACACTTTTCCTAAAACGCATCAAAACTAATCACAGAGTAATAATTAGCTACTAAATCACATGTACAAACCATATGAGTGCATGAGCAGGCACATGCAGTAAACCTACTGTGTTTATGGTCTAGTTTTGAAAAAGAAATTTTTTTGGTTATGATTCAGGATATGTGGCTTATGAAACGGATATCAGTTGAGAGCAAAAAAAAAACAAAACAAAACAAACTGTAACAGAATAACGCAAACATTCGCACGCGGCATCCGTTCCTGACGTGGCGGCGCGAGACGCGTACACACCTCTTCTCGTGGGCCGCCGCTATTGGACGCGCACTGTCTAATAATGTTCAACTTGAAGGCGCAGGTGTCAAACCGAAACTACCCGCATGTAAATATCATGTTCATTTTTTAAGGCAATGCTTACAGAACGCAACAGTTTCGGTGAGCTCTTCCTGTTATCAAGTTAAAAATAGTCTCTGACGATAGTGAATTTTGTGTATTCGCTGAACTTGTTGTATAAGGTAAGATACTGTTAACTGCAATTTGTTTAAGAAATATTGAAGAATAAACATGGTGTACAACTATTTTATATATTTCATTTATTTCAACATTTAAAACACAACTACGCTAACGTGCTGATGTGAAATCTCTGTCAAGTTGAATGAACAGGCAGGGATGCCTCAAATCACGTCAGGTGTGATCGTGCAGCTGACGCTTCTGCTATCAGCTCTACCTGCGCAGTATCTCATCTCCAAATGGACAAGCGGCACCGAGACACAACGACACATGGCCACTCAGAGGTAAACACACGTGTGCATATTTATTAGCCTGTACATATATATCATGTTGTACGCACAACTGAGAAGGGGTCAGTCTTACCTGTTTTAAATAGTTTTATTTAGCAAGGATGCAATCATTTTATTGAAAGTGACAGTCATTTCAGAGAATGCTGTAAAAATGTATCAGCACACAAAATATCAATCAACATAACCGTTTTTTACTTGGATAAAAAAAAAATGTATAAGGTAATAAAATGTTTCCTGAGCAGCAAATTATTATATTAGTATGATTTCTGAAGGAGCATGTGACACTGAAGACTAGAAATTCATGATAATAATTTAGCGTTGGCATAACAGTAATTAATTAGCTAGTTATTAAAATAATTAACTATTTAATTTGTAATTACAAAGGAACCATTCATTTTAAACTGTAATGATGATCAAATCTTCTGACATTAGTGTATATTCATAACATTTTAGCCTAAAATCTTTTTTTTTTTTAATTAAAAGTGATTTAATAGACACTGTCATAATCTACCTGAAGCTCATGTAAACAAACCAGGCCCAATGTTTACTGGTACTGAGTCTCTGAAGTACAAAGTCCAAATATTTCCAATAGTTTAAAACTGAAGTTAAACATTATAACACATGGCACTGTAGCATGCTTGAAATACCCTATTAAATCTTTCATATTCAGAATCCTTGACACATGGGACTCCATAAGAAAATCCTACTTGAGCACAGTGGCTTGGGTTGACTGGCTAAATACCTGGATTCCCAAACTACCGTAAGTCTATGCTAATTTCTGAAGAATTCTGACTCGCTGATGCTGAAGCAAGATGGCATGTCACATGACAGGTTCTTCGGAGAGGAAGAGGAGCAGTACCCAACTCTGGAAGAAGCGCTCGCGATCGAGATGATGATGCATGAAAATGAGCATGGATACTTTGGAAGTAATATCTCACAGAAGTCATTAAGATCTGCCATTAAAGACGTCTTTGTCTGGCTTGTGAATGTGTATTGTAACAGAACATGATTAAGAATTTATATGTGATCAGTGTCAAAGGAGGTGCGAAGCCCCAGACCTGCATATGTGCTGCACCGTGTAGGTCAAGTAGTGATGGAGACACAGAATCAGCTGGTGGGGGTGATCATGGGATGGGATGCAGGACTCAGAGCCCCACCAGAGTGGATCAAGAGAAAGAAATACTCTGACTCAGAGGTATGTAAAATACGCAAACACTGTTTTTAGTTAAACCGAGTAATTTTTAAAAATAAAGGATATTAGAAGTGGATATTAAAAGTGATGCCATAGAAAAATGAGTTTCTGGTTCCTTTCAGTGATCAGCTCATAAAAGTCCCCTTTCTTAGTATGAAAAGCATTTAAATGATTTATAGAACAGTCGGTGTTAAGAGTCTAAATCTTCTAACCTGAAAAAGTGTATCTGTGTGTAGCTGGAGAGAGCCAAGGACACTCCGCATTACAGAATTATGTTCATGGGACCTGATCCTTCATCGATATTGATTGGATACGTTCCCCAGTATAATGTCAAGCTCTTTCGAAGCTTTCAGGTGCAGAGAAATTGCAGTTTTATTTCCTTCTTTTAACCTTTGTGTTAGTTTCTTAAAGGGTTAGTTCACCCCAAAACTAAAATTCTGTCATTAATTACTTACCCTTATCTCGTTCCAAACCCATAAGACCTTCATTCAACTTTAAGACACAAATTTAGATATTTTTGATGAAATCAGAGAGCCATCTGACCTTCCATAGACAACTACAGAAATGTATTAAATACATGGTTAAAACAGTCCATGTGACATCAGTGGATCTACTTCGGTTTTGCGATGCTATGGGACATGAGAGTGAGTAATTAATTTTGGGGTGAACTATCCCTTTAAGGCTGTTTATATTTCATTTTAATCAGTGTGTGTTTCTGTCTTGTGCTACAGCCGGACATTCCTACTCTGGAGCAGTACTTTTCACACTTTGATGGGGAAAAGTTTGTTATGGAGGAATGGCTGCAAGAAATCTACCCTCATGACTGAAGTAAAACTCGAGAGAGGTTTTAAGAACACTTTTAAATGCTTGGAAACACAGGCATGATGTTTGCAAGCCTTTTTTTAACAGTATTGGTTCTTTTAATTAAAGCAATGGGGCTTTACAATTTTTTTTTTCAAAGGATACGTAAAGTTGTTAAGAAAAGACTGTAATATTAAAAATCAATTGTAGATTAAATGAAACGTTTTATAATATGCAACTAGATGAAAATCCACACATGCTGGTCTGACTCAGATGGGTTCCAGAAAATGAATTAACTTAACTTTCAGTTAATATGACACAGCCTATTTATTTACATGTGAAAAAAAGAAGGGTTTGTTGTTTAAAACAGTATTGAGAATGTGATCAACAGTGTTCAAAGCCATTAATGCAATTTCCTATTAAAGCTTAATTTATTTAAAATAGGACTGCTCGAAATGGTGTGGGTCTGCTTTTTAAAGTGTGCCATTCCCATAACGCTTTGGGAACCGCCAGGTAGCCTATACATCAACCCAGTCTCATATAAAAACGTACCCTGACTACGTTGGTCCAAAGTGCAAAACGTAGAGGGGTTACAATAAC
>JAUMHR010038715.1:0-12386 GCA_032361145.1 Enteromius fasciolatus
TTTTGATTATCTTTTATTTATATATATATATATATATATATATATATATATATATATATCTTTCATTATTGTATTGAATTGCTTTATATGTTTTCCCATCACAATTAAACTACAGAGCTCTGATCATTTAACTAAGCGTTTAAATATCATCTTACTAAGACATATTATTACTGGGAGACACAGATTGACAAATAATATTTATAGGCATTTTACGTGTGTTATAAAAGTCTCACTGATTTACATTACAAGCTCCCAGAATTTCATCTTATTTGCTGGACATATAAATATTAACAACTGTACCAAGCTGCATATTTCAGTTCTTTCCTGTGCAAATATGAGCTTCATATTCTCCTATATCATACTATGTGAGCCAAAGAAGCCTTGTTGTATTAAATATAAAAAAAACATATACAATTTTTTTATGATCTTTAAAAAACTATTTTGCCTGAAAGTTCTATAAACTGTTCTGTTAAAAAAATAATATAATTATTATAAATATTATTTAATGTTTTATTTATTAATTTTATTAAAAGATTTAGTCAAACAACATGTCAATAACAGTGACAAAACGAGAAAAAGCTCTCATATCTAGTAAAAACTATTCTATAGTGTTAAATAAACTGGGACGTATAGAGGATGTTACAAAGGACTATCTCATTTCAGACTGCTCTGCACCTCCAGCATGCTGACCTGCAGCTCTCCAAGATCAATTCAGCCAATAAATACAGGACCAAACATCTCTTTCCTGGCACACAAACAGCTGAAATATGCCACAACACCACTACACAAATGTCTCCATTGTCCACTCCACCAGCCTCGTTTCACAATTTGTTATTTAGGACATAAACTCATTAGCACCATCCACAATGCAAATGAAAATCATACAGTAAAGCCTGTTTATGCACTGTAAACACTTGCAGTTTAAGCATTTGGAGTGATCTGAATGAATTAGGCTTTATTCTAGTGCAATGCAATTATCAGAATCAGAAGTTCTTACATAAAAGAATACTCTGAGCTGAGTTTCATCTCAAACTGATGCATCAGATATATTACTATATTATTAGTAAATTTGTATCTGGACACAATGTAATGTAAAATATAGTTCAGAGGTGTCTGCTTCGATCTCTTTCATTGAGCTTGAGAGATCACGTTCAGCTCTCATCACTTAAATGAGTGAGTGATCTAGGATCAGAGACAAGCTTCGGTGAAAACACCCCCACACTCAAAGTGTTAAGACATTCAAGATGACACACAGCCATGCAGCCTGTGAGAGAAAATATAGTACACTATACACTAGTATTTGTATCGCTTACACGGTGCAAAAGCAGTTATCTTTTGATATTGCAAGTATTATTTTAGTATCATTCAGGTATTATAATAGTTTTTAATCATTAGGTATAAGTAATTTTATTATTCCTTTTTGTCATTTTTGTTTTTATATATGCATTTCGTTATAGTTTTTATTGCTTATTTTAGTACATCAAGTAGTCGGCATACGGTAGTCAGCATTTGAAGGGGATCAAAAAAGACTTTCAAAGTTGTTTATCAAAGACAAGAACGCATTTCTGTTTTCGGACAAATTTTTTGAAAGGTTTTATCCACTTTTAATGTCGACTGCTATTTTAAAATGAGAAATGTTGTGTTGGCAAATAGCTGAAATAGTTTCAGTTTACAGTCATAACCTTCAAAATCTCAACATAAAAAAAGAAAGAAAGATACTAAATATGTTATTTATCTATCATAGTTTTACAGCGAAATAAAAAAAAATATATGCTGTAATGTATTTACTCATTGGGATTTTTCTATTATAACACTGCAATTATTTATATACATCAAATAGTTTATAGTAAAACATACATAAGCATACATAAATATGACGTGTGTGTTATTTTATTTGAATGAACACAGTAATACTCGACAGAAAGGCCAATACTCGGGTGCATACAGAGTTATATTTGGGATTGTAGAATTTCACAAAAAATTTATTAGAGAAGGAAAGTATACAAAAAAAATCATATTCTTAGTACAGATTTATTTATTTATTTATTTTTGAATAAAATAATTGAATGTTTACTAGCTGGTACAGCAACAAGCAATGTATCTTTCTGTAGCTATAAGTAAGTAGTTTGACAGCCATACCTCCAATAAAGTTGGTCTCTATATAATCAATGATTTGGTTGTAGTCACTGACGATCGTGTCTCCGTGGATGAACACCGGCACTTCCTCCCCAAGGTTGAGCCTCATGAACCAAGGCTCCTTGTGCTCAGTGAGAGGCATACTGACGTCCCGTTCTTCACACAGCAACCCTTTCTCATTGATGACCAGACGCACCTGCCACAAAACACACACACACGCGACATCATCATGACATCATGCTACCTCAAGACTCTTTAGGATTTTGGACTTGTTATAGTTCACTAAAACCATAAAAAAAGTATAATAACTAACATTTTTGTAACTTGAAATAAAATAGAAAATATAACATAAAAAGTGTGTATTCCTCAAATGAGCTTTTATCGCATATTTTATTTAACTCGATGCACTAAATCAGCTAAAAATGATAAAACGCTATAGAAAAAACCTACTAAATGACAAAAACAAACAGCAAAATTACAAACTAAATGTAAACTCAAATCGTATGATTGAATGATACTAAAATAACCCTATTTCGGACTTAAAAAAAATAGGTAGCTACTAGGAAATTCAGTTTTCAATTCCACAAGAAAAATGCACAAAAGATGAAGAAGAAGAAAAGCATCGTCTCTAGTGGTTTAACACATCCCTGATGGTGAACCCTGGATATTTACATTGTGTTCTACTCTGTTTTTGTGACTCTGTATCTATGTATCTAATCATTAAAGTGTTAATGTGAGTTTTGAAAGCATTCCAGTTGTAATTAAATGTCTGGCTGGCCAGCTGTAAGAAATTTGATTAAATAAACAATTTTATTGCTTGTAGGTCCAATTTTATTCCTATTCATCCTATGACTCTAAGCAGTAATAACCAATCAGTCATTCTTCCCCTCCCCCTCAATATCTCAATATTTTCCTCTCTTAAAATGCTTATGTTTGTGTACATACTCGCTCTCTACGGTCTACCCCAGTAACTATAGCAACTATATATATATATATATATAAAGTAGCTTTAATACAACATAAAAACATAGGAGATTTTGCACGCTGAGTTCTGACACTTTGGCATTTAGCTAAACAACACAATGTGTTTGGAATAGTCACTTAAATAGAATATCTGTTTGCTTTATGTCTTGATAGCCAACAGGAAAGCAGCTAGTTTTCTTTTGGTTTTGGTTACAAGCAGCATTAAAGATACAATCCTGCCTGATACTACAATCCAGATTGATCGATCAAGATAAAGCGAGGCTCTGACTGATGAGTGACAAGAGCATCAGCCAGCAGCCTGAGCAAAGCCTAATGAATGTCAGGCTGAGGTGTTGCAAAGCCAATAGACACATTTGATGAGGCACTTTACGACAACTTTGTGATGTCTGGATTCGACCGGACACATAATAATTAACAGAAAAACATTACAGTTTGACCAAGACGATGCATTGATTAAATACAATTCACGACCCAAACAAAGGCACAAGGTATTGAAAGGTCAGCACCATTCGGTTTTCTGAGATGACATGTTTTGATGCTCATTCCTAGTAAATGTTCTCCAGTTAATATTTATATAAACATCAGTCAGAAAACACACTCGATGGATGGCTTCGCAATGTTTAACTGTATTTCTCAGTCTGCTGGTGAGTAAATATGAGATGAATTTTGGCAGGTCATTGATTTTTTGCTCAGCTTTCCACGAAAGTCTGTAACTACTGTAATCAGCAAAATGAATCACTTTGCGATCTGAGCCTCACCAATGTTTCGGTCAATTTAATATCGTTGTGAGGAGTCAGGTTTAGCTTAGGTAACACGTGACATTCATTCAAATCATGCAAACACCAGCAGCAGACTGACCGTCTCTCGCTTAACAAACATGAGGCTGATGCCACCAAACAATCAGGCCTTTTCCACTGCGATTCAGGGACTTTCATATTATAATAAACATTTTTTTCCAGACAAAGAATATCTAATTAGTAATGAAGTGTGTTATTCCATTTCACACTGTATTTAACATTTTTACTTTACTTTGAAATATTGCAACAGCTTTAAAAAAACAAAAAAAAGAGGTAGACAGTAATATTTAGCCGTTTAGTTATTACTAGCCTTGTGCTCAAGGTCAAAGTGTTTCCTAGAAAGACAGTTTAACGCATCTTATAAGAATGCAAGACAGTTCAGACAAATATGCAAATAAGTCTGCACATTTTAATATATATGGCTCTTTCTCACTCTCTCTATACACACACACACACACACACACACACATACATACATACATGTATGTTTTTGTGAAAAGTGGGGGCATTCGGTGTAATGGTTTTATACTGTACAGACTGCTATGTGTGCCTACACCAACCCTACTCCTCTCAGGAAACTTTGTGCAGTTTTAGATTTTCAAAAAACTTAATTCAGTGTGATTTATAAGCGCTTTGAAAAACGGGTACATGGGGTAACGTCCCCATAAGTCACCTTCTCCTTGTAATACCTATGTCATACCCACGTTATTATACAAATTAATGTCCTCGTCTGTCACAAAAAAAAAACGTGCACACACACACACACACACACAAACACAAACAAATAATAGTGTGTGTTTGTGTAAATGTGTGAAAGGTTTGTCATATACATAGATTAAAATACACACAAACATAAATAAAGAAATTTTGATTTAATTGGTAGAAAATGCTAAATAAAGGATTCATCACTAGTGTTTTTTGTTAACGCTGTATCTATTTAATAATCATTCAAATCAGTTTCAGTCTATATATAATTTTGAGACAATTAGAATACATAACATTATTTTTATAGTAGCCTATATATAGCATTTATTTTTTAAATCAAATGATGCATATTTGCTTATACAGCAGGCAGAAGTTTGGCAAGAATTAAATGTAAAATAAGTTTGCTACTTAAAAAAAACGCTTATAATCCCAGTAAAAGTTGGGAGTCAGTTTTATTTGTTAAAGTAATTGTTTACACATTCATGAGAGACACGAAAGGCATCTTCTCATAGAATGACCATGATGTGCAGGCTGACAGCAGAATACGAAATCCCCGTTTGTTTTTCACAAAGCTACCTCCTTTTAATGAATAATTTAGAGTGCCATCATCCTCCAGAGCAAAGCAACGCACAACTCTACAACGTCAGCCTTAAACCCGTTATAAACAGTAACAGCTGATATTTATTTGCTCCCAAATCCATCTGAAAGGCACCATGCATGTATCTGATCGAAGGTTGTTGGGCTGCAGTGGACTTGAAGCTAGTCAAGTCAAAATGTTCCGTCTTCTGCTGAGGTTTCGTAATGTCTTCTTAAAGGACGCAACAGAACAGACAGGTAGGCCAATAAAACACGCGTGCATCCGGGGAAAGCGCAATATTACCTGACTGACATTATTTGTCCCACTGCATAGCATAGATTCACCCACCATTTTCATGCTGTGTTTTTCTTACCTTCTGAGAGCTGAAGGACTGAGTCCAGTGGTACAGGACGAGCCTGTCTTTGGAGAATGGCTTGTGTTCTATCGTGGGCTCGTGACTCTCCTCTCCGTCTGTGATTTTGCCATCTTCGTCCATGGCTGATATGGGCCACCAGCTACAGTTGGTGGGAGTAACATTGTTGGAAGACGCCATGACAGAGGATTTTGTGCGTGTAAGAGAGGAGCAGAGAGAGGGAGAGAGGGAGGGATGGAGAGGGATGGCTGGAGGGAGGGAGGGAGGGAGTGATTTCAGCACCACGAACAGAGGCATCATCGACACTTTCGAGCCGCTGCTTTACTCTCTGTTACTCCGCGGTACATCTACAGGGTTTGTGGAAAACACGGATTCCACAGATGTACGGGAAGGAGAAATTACAAAAATGTATAAAAAAATATTTTTTTATACTATTATTTTATAATAATAGTTATAATAGTTATTATTTTATAATAATACTTTTATAATATATTTTTTTTTATTTGTTGGCTCCAATTCTAGTTAAAACAAGTAAAACATTTTACTCTGATTGCAATTATTTTTAAAAATAATAAATAAATTCACGACACTGTCATAAGGGTCTATAAAAGTCCTCTTTGTGATTTTTTTTTTTCACATCGATTTTGCGAACAAATTATTAACACTTAAATAAATAAATATCTCTGGACGAATATCTACATATATTTATTTAATTACACAATTAATTAATACAATTAGTTAATATTAAAACATTTAAACGTGCCCTTTACAGAACAGGTGTATTCAGGTAATTGTCTGTACATAAAAATAAATAAATAAGTACATTACAATATAATTATATATATATATAATTATGGATGGTTAACCATCTAGACATTTAAATATTTGAAAAAAAATTAAAACATGCCCATCACAGAAAAGGTGTATTCTGTATGAATGGCATTTTAATGTTGTTTTCTTTATTACAATATATATAATTCTGGGTGGGTTACATCTATGGATTTTTTTTATTTGACAGAAGAGATGTATTGAATTATTTGTACACAATAAATGCATGAAAGACTAAAATAACCCGACTGTGAAACACTTGTCTCAAGCGATGTGGCTTGTTCTGTTTAGTAAAATGAAATATCTCTGTAGCTGCTTATCACACAGCAGCCGGCAGAGGGCGCTGTTTCCTTCCGCGCACATTTCTCTGCTGTGAGATCAAGCGGAGCTGATCCAGCTTTCTCTGTCAGCATTATCAGCATGGGTACAGATCCAGTGAGTGCGAGCTGGCCTCTGTTCAACAATCACTCATCTAAAACCAAGACTGAAGGATCATTTTACCAGAGAGAAAATAGATTCTTTGGGAAACTCTTAATTCACTCCGGCCTGAAATAATTTGGGTGTTTTACCTATTTATTTATTTATTTATTTATTTATAGAGAGTGAAAAAAGTCGGCATGTTAACATCTAGGCTATAATTTTTCATAAGCAGCTACTAAAAAGTGAGAGGGAAATAACAGAAAATGAAAGAATAAATAAATAAACAACAGAAATGAATAGAGATTTAACATAATATTCATAATCTTTAATTGCACAAGACTTAAGTCAGGCTCCTGAACTTACTTGAACTCCACAAAACCCAAAAGGTCAAGTCTATCCAGTTTGTTCACTTGGACCACTTGCATGATCTGTTGGCGTGATAGGCTACATTTACATTTTTTCCCTTTCCCTTTATTATTAGCCTACTCTCGAAACATTTGTGCACAGCGCGCCTAAACAGGAATAACAGCCTACATAATAACAAGGATGCAACTGCACCAACAATTTCTAGCATCCAAGTTTGAAAATACACACTTAAAATAACAGACACGGACTCCGCCGACCCCTGATATGGACATTGAGCCCAAACCCTGTTCTGCAAGTGATCTGGCAGCTCTTTTAAAAGAGCCTGGGTGCTGAGGGACGATTGGCCTGTATTTTTGGAACAGTGTTGGGATCTGGTAGCCTTGTTGGGACTGCTAAAACATATCCAGGAGCTCCAAGTGCAAAGAGGGGAGGCAGGGAGAGGGGAGAGGGGTGAAAGCCATGAAAGACCACTGGCTCGACAATTCGATTAAATAGATCATTGTAAACTGAAACAATTATCATGTAACAAAAAAAAAGCAATCCTCCCTCTCCCAAGTCATTTCAAATTTAAACTTTAGCACATTTGTTTCAGTTTTAACATATTTAAGGATTTACCTACACATTAATTATGCGCGTAGACTATACGACGAAGTTCAACACAAGGAAAGGATCTCCTGTCTCCGTTTTACGCGCCTGCGGAGTTTGACAGATGGATTTAACAGAGACTGAGCCGTTCGTTATTGTTGATTTTTAAAGTCACACCTGAAAGTTTGATAAGTTAGTGGTAATTGCATTAAGCGCGATGAGCGGGGGTCGCTTTGAGTTCGATGATGGCGGAGCTTATTGTGGAGGCTGGGAGGGAGGAAAAGCGCACGGACACGGGATCTGTACCGGACCTAAAGGACAGGGAGAGTTCTCCGGGTCCTGGAATTACGGGTTCGAGGTGGTGGGAGTCTACACCTGGCCAAGTGGAAACACTTATGAGGGGTACTGGTCCCAAGGAAAGCGTCACGGTCTAGGTGTGGAGACCAAGGGACATTGGATCTACAAGGGAGAGTGGACGCACGGATTTAAAGGCAGATACGGGACGCGCATCAGTCAGGCCAGCGGGGCCAAGTACGAGGGCACCTGGAATAACGGACTGCAGGATGGTTACGGCACGGAGACCTACGCGGATGGCGGTAAGTTTTTTCGAGCGCAAACTGCACTCTGTGAGCTCATGTTAAGCCAGGGGTTAGTATGTAACGCAATAGGCTACCTACACTAAGAATGAGACTCGATGGTGAAGATTCCGTTTCCGATTCATCTAATCATCTGTAATGCTAAAAGGAAAAGCACACTTCTGTGTTTGCATAAAGGCTACTGCTCACTTTCTTGTTGGATATCATTAGGAATAATTGTAGAAATAATTGTAGCCTAATGCAAACATGAATAGGCTACTACCTAAACAAAAATAGCAATACAGCGTGGTAACATATTTCATTCATTAAACAACTGACTGAAAGAAAAGTGAGTTCAGTTGAGTGATTCAGGAGTGGATTTGATTCACTAAAAGAACCGAGTAACGTTTATTCAGGTGCTCTAACAAATAATGCTACCTATACCTATAATGCTATAATAATAATAATTATGAATTGAATGAAACTGACTGAACAGTCATATTCTTGTTAGTAGTATAAACTTGAGGCTTACATTCACGGAACCCTGGTGTTGCCACAGATGGCCTTTTGGGTAAATGCCTATTGCTAAGAAACATTTGGCAGTGCAGAATGGAGGGTGGTTACAAATTAGTGTCACAAATCCAGTTCTTTCTGGACGTGTGGTGTGAGTACAAATAAAAAGGCACATTCACTGCTGGCCAAGTTTTTATTTTGTTGGGTCACATTAGGCTATGTCGACTACTAAGACAGCTTACTGACTTTCCTTTATCTTAATTATTCAATATTAGTCATAAATGGTCAATTCTGACTACTATAGTATTATTAAATCAGTATAGTAACAGCATTCTTGGAGTTATAAATGTATATTTATAGATTTACCTTTTGCATGAGCACAATGATCTCAAAGTAACAAAAAGTAGGCTATGTTTATTAGATCACACATTATAAGATTACATAATATTATAATATGATACTGTGCAATGTGTAAAATATTATTTAAGATTTTACTAAATAAATACTAACGCTTATTTTGACAAAATAAGTACAGTAGCTACATATTTAAACAATCAAACATCTGTAAAACATAATCATAGTTTTCTATAGGCTTTTTTATTTTTGGTTTTGTTTTTTAAGGTACAGTACGACTGAAGACATGTTCAAACCAAGAATAAAAACCTTAAAGATATTAATAACTATATTAGTGTTTATAGCCTACTAATGCACATAACTTTCTGTTTAGACCAAACAAGATTCTTAAGAGCCGAATGGATTCTGATTGGCTGTGAGTGTTTTTATCATTCATCAGCTACAAAAAGAATCCTTTTGAAAGTGATTCCAACTATATAACTTATATAGCTATATAACTATATAACAACTATATACTGTAAGTTCAAACATCTTTATTGTCCTACCCGATCTCATGAAAGTGCTTATTAATGGTATGCCAAACAAAAATAAAAGGTTGTGGTATTGATGCACAAGAATGTATGCGTATCATATGTACGCAAAAACTGCAAATCATACAAGTTTTGTTTTATAAGCGTGCCAAACACGTACATTTTTTGCGTATCAATACAAGTTTTCGTTTTTACTTTTTACACGCATTTTTAAGAGACCTGGTTCTTATTGTTAGAGTTATCATCCTTGGTGTGAACAGAAATACATTTTGGGTTCACTGTTTTTTTGACGGAGTAGGATGCAATTACACAAATTATCATGCAGGTGTCTTCCGCTGTATGTAGGCCATTGAGTTGTTAGCTGAGTCATCACTAAGTGATGTGAATCAAGGCACAATAACAGTCATGCCTGTGCCCTTCTGCCCTGCCCGTCCCTAAGGACTGATGGATCTCAGACTTGTGTTGCATGACCAAACCAGACACACAAGCCCCATGACATAAATAACTGCACGTGATTTATTATCCCAGAGGTTGATATGAAAGACGTGGCTTGCTAGCAGTTGTAGTGCTGTAAATACCATTGTTTCACATGCCTGAAGTGACAATGAGCTTACGGGTGGCCTGTATTTGAATAAAACGCAGTGCTGTAATACAATCTGTAGTTTAGTTTAAAAGGAATGATAATTCTGTCATCATTTAAGGTCTGTTTACACCAACGATAACTTTCACAATGACGATAACTATAAAGTTGAGAATGGGGAAGTCCACGCCAAATCTATAACAAGACACAGAGGGACAATATTGAGTCAAAAGAAGTAAACTGATGGACTGGAGACATGTGGATTACTTGTGGATTATTGTGACTGTTTGATCTCTAATACCAGAGGCACTCATTCACTGCAAAGGCTGAGCTATTTTTGTGACCTGTTTCTTTAAATTAGTGGTCTATTTAGTACTGGGTTTTATTGTAACAACCACATCGTGTTTTTAGTGACAAGAAAATGAAGCAAGTAAGTCATACAGGTTTGGATTTGGGTGAACTATCCCTTTATAGTGCCTTGACTGATGTCTTTGGTAATATAGGTACCTTCCAAGGCCAGTTCACTGGTGGCATGCGACACGGCTATGGAGTACGCCAGAGCGTTCCCTACGGCATGGCAGCGGTGGTGCGTTCTCCTCTGAGGAACTCCCTGAGCTCCCTGCGCAGTGAACACAGCAACGGGACGCTCCTGCAGCAGGATATCCCGGTCATCACCGCCACCAATGCATCCGGCCAGGAGACCCTGGTCAATGCGCCCACGCCTCTGGGCCCATCTCGTGGCGGCTTCGCCCTCACCCTGCAGGTGGACCCAGATGCGGTCAAGCCCAAGAAGAAAGGGCTCTTCCGGCGCGGCTCGCTTCTTGGCAAGCTGAAGAAGTCTGATTCCCGCACGTCCCTCTCCAGCAATAAGAGCAAGATCAGCTTTTTGCGCAGTGAGTCAGCTCTCAGCTCCGCCGCCAGCGATGCCAACTCCACCATCAGCCTGGGTGAGAGCGAAGGGGAAGGTGAAGGTCACGAGTTCCCGCCGGTGGAGGCGGACATTGACGCCACCACCACTGAAGTCTACATGGGAGAGTGGAAAAACGACAAGCGCTCGGGGTATGGCATCAGCGAACGGTCTAGTGGGCTGAAATATGAGGGCGAATGGCTGAACAACCAACGGCACGGTTATGGGTGCACCACTTTCGCAGAGGGTGGCAAGGAGGAAGGCAAATACGTTAACAACATGCTGGTGAAGTCTGTGAAGAAGAAGGTGATTCAGCTGAAGGGCACTAAGATCAAGCAGAAGGTGGAGCGCAGTGTGGAAGGAGCCCAGAGGGCAGCTGCTATAGCCAAACAGAAGGCCGAAATCGCCAACTCAAGGTATATACACCATATAACTGTTCATAACAGCTTGTTTTGGATACGGTTGACTGTTGGTGGAAAATTAATCCAGACGGAGATCAAGAATGGTCAAGTATCATCTGGAAAGAGAGGGTTTATTCTGCTACTAATACTTCATACATTATTCCACCTACATGGCAAAACCTAAGAAAAAATAGGGGATTAAATCTCAAATAAATAATGAAATAATTTAATGCGGTCAAACGATTAATAGTGATTAATCGCATCCACAATAAATGTTTGTTTACATAATATATGTGTGTATGCTGTATATATTTACTATTTGTTAAATATATTTATGCATATTAAAATATTATAAGGTAAATATCTAAATGTATATATATGAAAATATTTTTTAAATATATACTGTATGTGTTTATATATATATATATATATATATATATATATATATATAATAAACAAATACAGTCCACACTCATAAACAAAAACCTTTATTTTGGAGGCGATTAATACATTTATTCTAAAATTTGACATTACCCCACATGTCGATAAAATTCAAAAACAGGACAAAAAATATTAATTTGATTTGAATTGCACAGAATTATTAAAAGGAATTAAAGTATGGAGATAAAATAATGCCATAAAGATTTGCATGTGAAGAGTACGTGTTGTGCAAGTGTTCATGAGATCGCAAGCGTACATTAAATTTGCAAGCGCAAGAAAAGATTTGTAAAGGCGCAAACCGAGATTCAAGCGTG
>JAUMHR010039128.1:0-12361 GCA_032361145.1 Enteromius fasciolatus
ACAAACGGAGCACAAACGATTGAGACTATTTTTGTGACGTTTTGCGTTGGGTGGGGGGCCAACTTCACGGAGGTTTTTTACCCCCATATCCCCATTATGGATGTGGTTTTGGTTCCTTGCCACGGTCGCCTCTGGCTTGCTTAGTTGGGGACACCTGATATCTAGTGATTATCGTCGTTTTTTATTACAGGGACTGTCTCTGCATTTGACTTGGCTTTACAAGAATTAAGCCCAATGCTCGGCGGGGACTGGAACACAAACAACTCTTTAAATACACATTAACGAGATAATAGGGGTGGAGGAGCTAATCAATAACCATGGTGACAAACAAGGGGGCAGAGACACAATGGGGAAGGAACAGATAAGTTGTCATAGTGATAGACACTGGCAAGGACACAACATAGAGGCAATGGGAGACAAACACTTTGTAATAAGAGTTCACACAATACTAGTCAGAGGAACACTGACTTTTTGCATGTATTTGAATGCAGAACTTTTCAGCTGCGCTGACGGCGCGCTCTCTGTAGTTATTTTGGTGAGAGTAACTCAAAAGTAATACAGGAGTCATGTAACGCATTAAAATTTTGAATCAGTAATATTGTAATGTAAGGAATTACTTTTAAATAACAGTAACAAGTACTATTTACTGTATTACAGTTTGGAAGTAACTTGCACAACACTGCACGTAGGAGCAAAATAGTGTTAGGTGCCTATTAGCCAATCAATTTTGATAGATTTTTTTAAAAATTTGAGGACGCAATTCCTCCCCTGACCTCTGCCGCTACCTACTCAGCTAACCCAGCTCGCTCCCCAAGAGAGCCCGCAGCTCCCTCAAGAGGCCGTAGGCCTACCAGGCCTCAACCCGCGATCTCTCCACGCCGGCTAAGATCAAGATCTCCCCCTCCCCTGCAAGCTTCCCCTGCTGCATCCTGTTCCTCTTCCCGCTCGCCCGCTCCAATTGCGGATAAGATCACAATTCCCGTGCTTAAGCAAGCACTGGCCAAAGCTGGCATACGCTTCTCTAGGAAAGCTACTAAAGTCAACCTGCTAACACTTTACGCTTCTTCCTCCACAGGTAGCATCTGCTCCCTAAACTTCCCACGGAAAAAAAGAAAAAAAACTCACCCCTCTGTTATTTCCGCTCCAGCTCGGCCTCGAGCTTCCTCCCGAAACGCTCCCTCTTCCAGCCAGACGCTACCGTGGTGGTGGATCTCACCTCATCCGCTCCAGCAACCTCCCAAGCCTCCGCTCACACCACGCCGAGCACCTCCTGGCTCCTGCTTCAACCAGAGCCGCCCCCCGGCCATGGACATTCAATCCATCATTGCTGCTCTGGACATTCTCATGCTCACGCCAACGCTTCCCACACCCCCTCTATACCTCTTTCCAACTTTCCTTTTTTCCCCTGCTGTCCCCTCCACCTCAGCTCATTGTTGCCACACACCCCCCTTTAACCCATCCGTCTCCTCCCTGCCCCGCCCTCCGTTCACTCTCCAGACTGCCAGATCCCTACCTGCCCCACCTAATATACTTTTAATATACTTTGAGTCAGCCTCATCAGCCTTGCAAATTTGTCCGGCAAAAAACTGAGAAATTATTCCTCTCCCCATAATTTGGCCATCCCAAGCATTAACAGCTTAATTCCTTTAGCTCCCTGAGAACTGGTCTCAGCCCCCTTTAAGCATCAATCTCAGCAACCACAAGCTACCTTGCCAGCCCCTCAAGCATTGGTCTCTGCCCCTTGCAGGGGCGGATCTAGAAAATTGTTCATGGGGTGACAAGGGGGTGGCATTAAAATGATGAGGGGCGGCAACACTGGAGCAAGCATCCTTGCATGGTTTTTGTAGTCCTGTAGCCCTTGTACTGTCCTGAGGTTTTTCAGCTTAGCTTTTATTGTTATATAGCATGCTCTTGGTCGCAAGAGGTCCACCTGTTTTGCCTTCCCACGCCAGGCAAGACAGGTCAGAGCATCTTACAGTGCGTATGAAAACTGTGGGTACTTGCTCCGCACTTAAACTTTTTGTGTAGGCTATTCTTTAAAAAATAGCCCTTTATTGCATTTTTCCTCTTTTTTCCCCCTTCCTTTTCTTTCTTTAAAGAGTATTTTGTTTTCTTGTTATTGTCTGTTCAAATGTCAGTTTTGTGGATAATTAGTTTTTTGTGCTATCTGTATGTTTTTGAATTTAGCAATAAAAAAATAAAAACTTTCTTCCCACGTGAATCCCACGTCAGTTGTGCTCTTCAACCAATTAGATGTGACAGGCTGTGCCAGGAGCTTACAGACCTGTTGACAGCAAGTTCCGGATGAGTGTCGAAGATCCAAGATCACGCAAAATGGTCAACAATCAAATCCAGCTAACTTAGTTAGCGAGGTATGAAGAACGGACGGATCTGAATGTTTTTGTTTTGCATTTATAATAGGTCTAAATATATTTTAGCCTAATAGTGATGGCTGCAATTGATTGGCAATTTCACATGTATTTTGTGTATTTTCAAAAATAAAAAAATACTGTATTTGTATGTAAATACATTTTTACAATCAGTATTTTGTATTTTTATTTAAAAAAAGAGTTCTGGTCAAAGGCTTAATGTGAGTTCGGTCTTTCACTTGCACTTTTACATTTATCAGAATCTATCAAAATTTTGATCTAGCTCAGTGCTCAATCTGACTCCAATTTAAAGTGATCGTCACATTTAGGCAATATTCATAATTAAGAACATCTCAAGGCCCTGGATGAATTTGACCTGTTCAAGATATTACAATCAGATTAATCATTTCAGTTGGAAAATTCTAGACATTTTATTTTTTTTCTCATTAAAGACTCTGATGAACTGCATCGTTTTCCTTTTATTTTCCTTGCTTAATAATATTTGCTTCTCATAAAACTTCTGTTTTTCTCTTTCCAATCTTCCAATGCTTCCAACTTTTTTCTACATATGCATTACCTCTTCTTACATTCTGATCATTCTTCCACAACTTTCTCTCCTCTTCTAAATCATATTTTAATATTTTTCAAGATAGATTACACCCTTGATTTGTCCCTGTGGCTACAGCAGTCCTGACATGTGTATTGTATGCTCAGCAGCAGGTCAAACTGGAACATTGCTGTGGTGAACATTCCATGAGCTGCAAGCACACACTGGAAACTTCAATCTGAAGATTTTTGTGACTACAGTTTGAAAATTGACACAATGTTCTTTTTTCTTGAGCTGAGATGTCACTAAGTGCAGCCTTCCAAGAATTTTTCCGTATGAGATTGAGGGTTGGGCAAACTCAGAGCAAATGCAAATAAAACAAACACATACTGTTTTTATTCCCATGGTTGTTTTAAAAGTTAATACCAGTTCATAATAATTATGTAAAATCTAAAATAAATACGAGCTATAAGCTGCATTTATTAACAATGAACTTTGAGCAATGTAGTTGAGCCAAATACTGTGATATTAGGGTAATTTACAATACATTTAATTTTGATTAATTTAACTTTGACTAGATTAACTTCTAACATTGACTAATTCTCCATCAGGAGAAATGGTGGATACCTTCTGAATAGGTTTGTGCCTCTGGCTTGATTACAAGCCTCTCAGTAGCACCAAATTGTTATTATTTGCATTAGTTTTAGATTTAGAATTTCTGAAATTCTCAGACTATAAGTTCCAGCCCTGGCCCAAAGAATGGAATCCATAGTCCTGGTCAAATGTTTAATACGTGTTCAGATTTAGCAGAATCTATCAGAAATTTGATCTAGTTTCGTGCTCAATCTGACTCCAATTTTAAGTGATTGTTAAATTTAGGCAATATTCATAATTAAGAATGAATCACAGCAGTTTAGATATTTGATTATTCTGGAAATCCCATACTTTCAATTCTTCATTCCTTAAGGACCAGGTATCGCTTAGAAATTGCACCTCAGCCGATAGCGAATAAGTGAGCTGTGCCTGCATGCCCATAACAAAAAGTGTATTCTTCCCTATAACCACAGAACTATGCCGTGTCAAGCCAGTGTTGTCAGAAATCCGAAGCCCCTAATGATGTGTCCCATGGTCCATCCACCAGGGCTTCGCTGTGGTCAATCCTGAGTGGAGATTTGCAGTAATACCAAAAGATTTTAGAAGAGATCAGAATAAACCAAATATAGCACTTTATTATTAGTCAGGAAAAGTTGCCAAATACAGGTGCTGGTCATATAATTAGAATACCTTCAAAAAGTTGATTTATTTCACTAATTCCATTCAAGAAGTGAAACTTGTACATTCATTACTCACAGACTGATATATTTCAAGTGTTTATTTCTTTTAATTTTGATGATTACAACTGGCAACTAATGAAACCACGAATTCAGTTTTATCAGAAAATTTGAATATTACCTAAGACCAATGCAAAGAAAGGATTTTTAGAAATCTTGGCCAACTGAAAAGTATGAACATGAAAAGTATGAGCATGTACAGCACTCTATACTTAGTTGGGGCTCCTTTTGCCTGAATTACTGCAACTTTGCAGCGTGGAATGGAGTTAACCAGCTGGGCACTGCTCAGGTGTTATGCGATCCCAGGTTGCTCTTTATAGTTTATAAAATACATGCTGATGTTTATATGGCAATAATGACCCTTACAAATATAATATGATTACATGTTTGATTAATAGCATATACAGATTGTGTAGGTTACTATTAAGTTTACTCTTCTCTTCTCCCCATTTATCAGACTTACTTTAATGTGTTTGGGGAGGAGAGGATGATTGCTTGTTGTAAATTCCACAGCTCGGATTCAGTACAAACTAACATGCCGGCGCACATCATCAACTAACATGGTCATTATAAAAGTTTTTAAACTACCAAATACATTTACTTGCACATATTTCAAAATCGGAAAATATAAAATATTTCATGATATAGTCAGTATAATTGTGAACATTAATAATAATAAAAAAAAATAAAAAAAATTAAAATGATCCACGTGTCACACAGCGCTATTGCGACTGCGGTGAGTCACATGACAAGCATGACACGTCGCCATGGAAATGTAGGGGTTAAAAAAATCAATATGATTTATAAAATTCGATGTGATTAGTAAAATTACAGGATTAATTTGATTCAACATAAATATAAATAGAAAATCAACATGATTTAAATAATTCAATAATTGTCTCACATTCTGCTTCGGAGGGCCAGCCGGTCCCCGAGTGCACAGCCTGCGCCTGCTCGTCGCCCCGCGGCACCCAGCACCTCTGCTCCGACCCCCACCAAGGCACACTGGTGGCCCATCGTCGAACTGGCCGTGGGCAAGGGGTGCCGCCTGCTGCTCAGGGGCCGGCCAGAAACACTCGCAGAGGCGGGAAGCTTTCCTGAGACAGGCAGCCCGGAGGTGATGAGGACTGTTCTTCGGCCGACGATGACATCTCTGTACCCACTCCTGGAGGAGAGCCGGGAGCTTCTGGGCACTCAGCTGCTGTCGCCCCACGGGTCAGCGGTACCCACATTTTGACAGAAAGAGCAATTTCTCACATCGCCTCTGGGCCCAGTGCCCAGAGGTTCCCATCTGACCCAAACTTTTTTGTCTCCTCAGATGCTGACTCAGAGCACTGTGTCACCAGCGCGGGATCCAGGGAGGCAGGTAAGCACTGCTCAATGCACCCTGACTCTTCCCCAGGTTTTGAAACAGCCTTCTGAAATCAGTTCCTTCCCCTGTCCCCCTACAGGCTGCCCCACTGCTGGCACGGCGGTCAACGTTCTCTTGATTCCCCTAGCGACTCGGCTGGGAGCCTGGATAGTGCTTCCCAGCCCCTCGCGGTGGTTAATACGGACGGTATGCCTCAGCTATGCGATTCATTAAGCCAGGCGCCCACACAGGTACCGTGGCATCCACTATACCACTGTCCGCTCGGACAGCGATGCAGCCATCCTGCGTGTGGAGGTTGCGGTCCTACTGGCGAAGCAAGTCCCTCCTCCTGAATCGATTCAGTTCTCCTCCTGAACTGAGACCCATCTTGGATCTGAGAGCTTTGAACCATTCACTTCTCAAGCTGCCGTTCAAAATTCTCACTCTGAAGCGCATACTAACGTGCATCCAGAGACAGGATTGGTTTGCAGCTATTGACCTGAAGAATGCGTACTTTCATGTCTCGATTCTGCCTCGACACAGACCCCTTCTTCGGGTTTGCGTTTGAGGGTCGAGTTTGAGGGTCTTACCCTTTGGCCTGTCCCTCTCTCTCTTTCATAATGATACCAAATATGAAAAGGAGGCACAAAACAGCAGTTCCTCACTTTTCAGAGGCTCCTGAGGCATATGGCAGCTGCAGCCATGGTCACGGCGCTGGGCTTGCTTCATATGAGACTGGTTCAGCGTTGGTTAAATGATCGGGTCCTGAGATGAGCATGACACTGTGGCACACTTCGGACTGGCGTTTCCCCAAAGTGACGCTAGGCATGTCATGGTCAACACGGATGCCTCCTCCACGGGTTGGGGTGCTGTATGCAATGGGCAGGCGGCTTGCATGAGGTTGGCAAACAAAGTCCAGGAGGGCCAGTAAGGTGCTGTGATAGAGACTATCTCTCAAGCAAGAGCTCCCTCTACGAGGTAGGCTTACGCTCTGAGATGGGTTCTGTTCGTCGACTGGTGCTCCTCTCACGGAGAGGACCCACAGAGATGCACGATCGCAGTTGTGTTTTCTTTCCTGCAAGAGAAGTTGGAGTGCAGGCTGTCCGCTTCAACTCTCAAAGTTTATGTTGCTGCCATAGCTGTATATCACGAATCACGATGCAGTGGAGGGTGCGTCCCTCGGGAAGCACCAACTCAACGTCTGGTTTCTCAGAGGTGCGCGTCGGGTTAATTCCCCAAGACCACTCCTCGCACCCTCTTGGGACCTTGCCGTCGCCCTACATGGCCTGCGGCAAGCTCCCTTCGAGCCCCTTCAGTCAGCAGATCTGAAGTATCTGACATAGCGCTCCTGACTGCGCTGGCTTCCATTAAGAGGGTGGGGGACCTACAAGCCTTCTGTGTCGACGAAGAGTGCCTGTAGTTCGGCCCGGCTGATTCTCACGTTATCCTGAGACCCCGACCCAGCTACGTGCCCAAGGTTCCTACCACGCTCTTGGTCGAGCCCAGGCTACCAGAGATATCCTCTTGCCAATGCTTTCATTCATACTATACCGGGGTGCCCTTCATGCAGCTCTCACAACAACCTTTCTCTATACTTTGGAGAAATGATTACTCTTGAACCCAACATAATACAGCTTTGGTCCGTTGAGAGCTGGTCTTTCTTGGCATGGAAGGGTTTCAGGTGTTCATCTGTCATATGACTGGGCCATCCTGACAAAGTTAGGTCCAACACTTTTGAAAGCAAAGTATTTCTCCTAGTTTGAGTGACAATGTCCTTTGCACAGACTGGCAATTTGTCTAGTTTGTGAAACCTGAAATACAGTCTCCTCCTCCCCATAGAGGTTGAGTCACAAGGTAATCTGGACAATGCATCTGCATTAGCATGATCAGAAGAACATCTGTACTCTGTCATAATTATAGGGCCAAGAAAGTCAATGCCCAACGTTGCATGCGAAGAGCAGCAAGAGTAGGAATGGCAGATTTGAGACCTAGGATAGCAAGCAACAGTTTATGATCAGTTAGAAGATGGAACTTGCGTCCATACAGATACTTGACTTTTTTTCACTCCAAAGACTATGTTGAGGACCTCTTTTTCGATCTGTGCATAGTTTTTCTCACTTGCTGTAAGAGTCCTCAATGCGAACACAATGGGGTGTTCCTCCCCTGTAGGTAACATATTTGAGATAACTGCTCCTACTCCATAGTGAGAAGAGTTGCACACAAATATATATACATTTTTTGGGGGGAACACAGTGGGCTAACCACATTGTCTGCAACAATCCGTGGAGTGGGTGCAACAACATGGAAAGATTTGGCACAAACATTCTATAGCAGTTTAGAAGACCCAGAAAAGTTAGTTAGTTCGGAGATATCAGTGGGGACAGGAGCCTTCACAATCACTTCCACTTGGTGATTTCTTCACTTTTACTCCATATTGCTGAAGTCGTGACAGCACTTTGTCCAGTACTATCAGATGTTCCTCAGAAGATAAAGCAGAGACCAAAATAGCATCCATAAAACACAACAAAGCACAATTTGGTGTGTTTACCTGGCTGAGAAGAAATATAGAGTACTGGAATACTGGAATACTCATTTCTAATAAATGGAAATTCTTTCACCACTCTCTACAATGTAACTATAACTCATTTGAATCTCATGCCATCACAATAACAGCTCCATTTAAACTCCACGTTGTGGTCATCTACTGCCCTCCTGGTCAATTAGGCACTTTCCTAGATGAGCTGGATGGACTGCTATCTTCATTCCAAGAGGATGGCACTCCACTTTTAGTCTTTGGTGATTTTAACATTCATCTAGATAAGCCTTACACTGCAGACTTTCACTCACTCATAGCTTAATTTGATCTAAACCATCTTGTTACCACAAGCACTCACAAATCAGGCAACCAGCTTGAACTAGTTTACATACGCAATTGCGCTGCAGACAACAATTTGGTTAAACCCCTACACATCTCTGACCATTTCTTCTTTACATGTAACCTACATCTTATTACCAGTACACCTCCATTCTACCTGTTACTTTCAGACAAAACCTACGCTCCCTCTCATCCTCTCATCTTTCCTTTGTAGTGTCCTCCGCTCTTCCCTCTACAACCCTTTTCTCATCTCTGAACGTTAATGCAGCTACTGACACCAGTCCAAACTCAGGGCAGCGGAGAGAAAATGGCGCAAGTTAAAAGATTCATCAGACTTGAGGATGTATCAGTCTTTGCTTTCATCCTTCTCTGCTCAAGTCCATATGGCCAAATCCACATATTTCCACACCAAGATCAACAATGCTCCAGACACACGTAACCTCTTCAAAACATTTTACTCGCTCGTCTGCCCCCCGGCACCACCTCCCACCACTTCTATAACTGCTGATGCCTTCTTTTTTGACAAAACTGCAACTATCAGCAGCCAGTTCTCGGCTCCACGCATACAGGAACTAATACAAACTAATAGAAACTCAAGATGGCCGCAGCGTGAGCGAATGCTTCTCAAGCTCAAGCCTGCAAAATTCCTATTTAAAGTAGCTATTTAAAATCCTGTTCTTGAGTCGACTTGTCTGTCTTTCTTTTATCTTTGGATTTGATTTCCAAAAAGTTAGACAGTCGTTTGTTTATACGTAAAAAAAAGTCCGCTCTATTTTTACAATGGAGGAGCGGAACATTACGTTACAAACGTTGTGGGACGCTATTAAACAGATTAAGATGGATATGCTGACTCACTTTGATGAAAAAACTGACTCTATTCATAGTACTTTGATCAGCATTCAGAACTCTTTAAGTACTTTAGGAGATAAAGTCAATTTGTTAGAACAGCGTGTTGGCGCTAATGAGGACAACGTGCAAGTGTGTGCTACTCGGATTCAATAACTGGAGAAGGATAACTCTTATTTGATGAATAAAATTGACGATCTGGAGAATCGAAGCTGATGTAATAATCTTCGTTTTGTTGGAGTCTAGGATTGGAAGGCAATGATATCACTGGTTTTATGTCTCGGATGATCCCAAAACTTCTAGGACAAGAAAGCTTTCCCACTCCACCGATCATTGAATGGGCTCATCGCTCAACAACAGCTCAGTGAATTGGTAAAGTCAACCCGAGGCCCATTATGGTAAAGCTCCTTAACTTTCAGGACAAGTTGAAGATTCTCTGCATTGCAAGAGAAAATAAACTGGAGTTTAATGGGACACATGTATCTATCCGGACTTCAGTGCTGACTTGACGAAGAGGAGTAGGAGTTTTGATCCTGTTCAACGTAAGCTGCAGGAACTTAATATCAAATATTTCCTTGGATATCCTAGCATCTTATGTGTTATTGTTGATGGCAAACAGCAAAGTTTCAATTGTTATAAAGAGGCTGAAGCCGTTTTTATGGCATCTTAGATTTCTGTAGGATAATGACAATGAAATTGATGCTGCTATCGGATGATTTTTGTGTTAAATGAAGTCATGATTGAGAAACCCTGTTCTAGAACATTCTTTTACACCGTTCCTGGCTGGTGGAATGATTTTCCCATCGCTATCCGAAATGCCAACTCCCTTACAACTTTCAAACGACTGCTGAAAACCCGTCTCTTTCAACACTACTTGACATCATTAAAAAAAAATCCTTAACCCTACTCTTTCTTTTCCTTTCTATTTTTTTGTTTTGTTTTTGGTCTGTCAGTAGCACAGATAATGCATTAAAGTGTGTATGTGTAGCTATGCTATCATCATTCAGAACCTGTATATATATATATATATATATATAAAATGGGTTTGGGAGAGGGACAACAAGGAAGGGGAGAGAAATAGATAGGGGAGAAAGAGGAAAAAAAAAAAGGATAGAAATAAAGAGAGATCAAAAACAGATATCCTGCTTACATACCTGTTGACAAAAGAGAAAACAACAGAAAACACACCAGCAAATAAACTGCAGCAACAACCAACTTCTGTATAAGTCACAGTGAATACTGAATGTTAAGTATTATTTCGTTGCACACATAATTATTATTACAAATAGTTTTAAGTCAACCGCAGATCAAAACCATGTGAGTCTGAGAGCTTTGGTTGCAAATGTTTGCAAATTTGATGAACATGTCCATCTACACAAGTACATTTTCATGCCCATCTATAGCTGGCTGGGTAGTAAAATCCACTGCAATTACTTCCAGTGGTCATGAAGCTAAGAATGGTGTCCAAGGTGCTTGGATCTCAGGCTGAGGCACCTTTGCCAACACACACCAGCTAAGCGATACAAAAGACCATCTCTTTCTTGGATTTACTTCCACTGTTTTAATAGGGACAGCACTGGCTTGGACAACATCCTCGCTTGGTGAGTTGGCTTTCTCTTCTTGCTCTAAATCTTCTTAAAAGCAGTTTGTGTTTGTTAGTCCAACTGCCGAGTACTGAGTGTCTTCCTCTCCTACTGAGTGTTACCCTTGTTTTTTGTTTTCTGTGTTTGATTGCTCCGTGTTCCCACCTTGACTTGCTTATTGGATTAATGCTCTGTTTTGACCCTTTGGACTCTGTTTACGATCAGAGGTGGGTAGTAATGAGCTACATTTACTTAATTAAATTCACTGAAATGTGTGCTTTTACTTTTACTCAAGTACATTTTTTTTTTTACTTCGCTACATTTGATGCCATTCCTCCATTACTGTCAAAATGTTAAATCAATATTGCACAGTATCAAATCATCACGACTTGCATTAAAAAAATCAATAGGCATGCTAAAAACAGTTCAAACATATAACAATGTTTAAACATTAAACACTAAATGAATAAATGTTCGTCATGATGGCTTGTTCAGAGAGTGACGCTATAAAGCGCGTTCTGCAGGACATAAAGGCACGGGCCAGTCCTTGGATTTTATAGCCTTCGCCTTAATTTTCTCTGGTAAAGGTAGGAGTAATAAGTTGTTTAGAACTGTAAAGGGTCTACTCTTATTTGTGTGCACTGACAGTAAACGTGATTTCATAAAACAAGCGCGCTATGCCTTCTCGTCTTGAACAGGAGCGTTTCACAAAAAATAACTGAAACCGAGCGAAAAAGGCATGATAAATATACCTACAGAAAACATTAAATTACCACTTAACGAAATACAAAAAAAAAAAATCGAAAACAAGAACTTTTACTTTGCTACATTTGATGCCATTCCTCCGTTACTGTCAAAATGTTAATCAATATTGCATAGTATATATGTAAAAAAATTTAAATTTATGTGACATGTTCTCAAGTTTTGTGAGACTTAGCATCTAATAAGTTAAACGAAGATGATGGCTGAAGCAGAGGAAGATGTGTGAGAATAGTTTTAAAATGCGATGCAGGCTGTGTGCACCAAAACAAAGTGACATCGCTGCTGTCATGATAAAGCCACGCTTCTCAGTGGGGAAGGTGGACCGAGAGATGTGGGGTGCTTCTCAATATCCCTCCTCATCTCCTCAGTCCTCTGTCCTCCATCCTATGACCCGGAAACCAATCGAGCTCAGCCATCTTGACGGACATCTCAATTCTCTAATTGCACCACGAGGAGGCGAGGATCGAGGAGGGACGAGGCTTCATGAGGAGCGATCAGCGAGGATACACAGGTGTATCCTATGCGGAAGTCTTTTATTGACTTAACGTGACGCATGTATAAATTCTCCTCCCCCTTCACATCTGCTCCAATGCTAACCATGGCAGGAAATACTTACACATATAAATGTGAGTATTAAGCATGAATGTGGGTTATTTTTTGACAGTGCCTTTAATTTCGATGTATAATGTGTACTTTT
>JAUMHR010039189.1:0-12357 GCA_032361145.1 Enteromius fasciolatus
AAAAGTTGCTTAAATATCTTAATTTAACTAATGTCTAGTCCTGGCTTAAGCTAAGCCCCGTTTGTGAAACCGGGCCTATTAGTTCATTCTCTTAATCTAGATGGAGCAAAGATTATATAGCTCTCTGTAGAGCAGGAAGGAGTATTTTTTTTTTTTACTTATAAAAAATTTATTATATGGGCTCATGAAAAGAATGACCAATTTGTACTTATTTTACGAGGTAATTCATACAAATTCATATGACCTCACTCGTACAATTTTTTTTTGTCTGTCAGGGGTGGGGTTAGATAGGTAACTCGTCAAATATGTACAATTTTATCAAAAATGAATTTGTATGAGTAAAATTACCCTCGTCGTAAAATATGTACAAATTGCTGTGAGATCGGGCTGGGGATGATATAAAACCATGTGAGCATCTCAGAGGTTTGAAATAAATATCTCTCATTTTTTTGACAGCTTGGGCTGTGCACTTCTTGAGCAGTGCCATCACTAGAGGACTTTTTCCATGCACTATGCACAGACCAGGGTAGCTTATAGAATTCATTGTAGAGCATTCACATGACATTTACATGCTTTTTTTACCTGTTTTATGGATTAGTTGTTGCTATACTAAAATATTATCTTGCTGCCTGGTGTTGTTTGCTGTGTGGGTTTATATATGCAGAAAGTTGTTAATAAGGCAGTAGTTGACAGAAGCATATGCCTGCATAACATGATCTGGGGGTCTCAAGAACCCTGAAAACCATTAATAAATTCACAAACAAAAGGGTCGCAGTCACCTAAGCTCAAACAAATACCAGCCAATGATTTATTCAAGATGTCTTTAAATAAGGATAACAGCAGTGATGCAGATTTTCTAAAGATTTTTTATAGTGACACCAAATGTAAATGTTCTTTCAGTTGATTTAAATTAAAAGGACTGAAAGAACATGTGACTATTTTAAAAGCTTTATTTTTATCTATTTTAAACTGTTTATATGTACACTGTTTCAAATAAAAGAAGCAATAACAAAGAAACATTAATATAATTTAACATACACTATTTTTGTATATTTATAATATAATTTATTTTAACATCAACATATACGGTAAAAAAAATAATCTATTAAAAAGGCATCAGTTTTCAAATCATCACGACTTGCCTAAAATAAAATCAATGTAGCCTACATACTAAAATAATTCAAGCACACGGAGGCACCAGCGCAATCCCTTTTATTCTTTCAGTGAAAACAAAATAGCCTTCGTTTTCATTTTTTTCTGATAAAGGTAACATGCATCACTCAGAGCTGTAAAGGGTCTATTTTTATTTGTGTGCAATATCAACAAAGCATGATTTTCTGCCTTCGCTTCTTTACCTGCCATCCTCACCTGCCATCCTCACCTGTCCCCAATCAGCAGCACCACTCACAATCCACACTCACCAGCACACTCATTGTCCGAGCTCGTTCTTCGTAAGTGGACTCTCACAACGCTATTGAACTTACCTGTGCCCTTACCTGTTCCCTCTAGTCTGCTCTGTGAATCCTCTGTGTGTCCTTCTGTTCCTGGATCCTTCTCCTCGTCTTAGTCTGGCAAGTGGTGTGTGGTCGTGGTCTCCTGTTTGTCTTCCCCAAGTTCGTCATTCTACAAGAGAAAGAAATAGAGACTCTTTAAGTTTTCTTTAAATCTGCCTTTGTTGATTTACTCATCCTGTTAAATAAACATTGTTAAATCTTACCTCAGTGGCAATCTGCTTCCTAACAGACAGCAGCATAGACAAACGAATTACCATTACATTGCTGCTGGAACAGCATGGAATATAAACATAAGTGTTTTACATTAGATGTAAAATAAATGTAAACAGCGGATAGTAGTTCGGTAACGCACCTGCGCTCTTTCTGAGTTCATAATTTGTCATATATGCAGTAGGGTATGCGATTATGGCAGTAGAAAAATTAACCACAATTGTTAGCGAATAATAAGAATATTGAAATAGCATGTAAACGGGAGTGAAAGCTTGCTCTTGACATGTAAACATCATAATGCGATTAAGTCCTTACTCTGATTATTGGAAATAATCACATTATTCGTGTACATGTAAACGTCAATGGCCGAATCCAAAGAGAACGCTTTTTTAGGGATCACAGTGATTTTCTGTCTCCCACAGTCACAGATACTACTCCAGACAGTAAAGTATAGCCCACAATGAGGCAATTCTCTCCTCAAGGTGTGTCAGTTCAGCATCCCCTGTTTCCCCGGCTGTTCGGTCCACACTTTGACGGTGCGCCGCTATTCTCCTCTTTACCTGGATCTTTACATCGGACCATTTCATTTTTTATTTGTTCACGTTGTGATGTTCAGACCCCACTGTGTTAACCCGCGTCAACTAAACTATCCCATTCTATTTTTTTCGTTTGTTATTAATTCCAGAGGACAAACTCATTTGTTATAATGACAGCAAATGTAAATATTTTTTCATGTGACTTGTTAAAGTTAAAGCACTGAAAAAAAAATTGACTATTTGAAAAGCTTTATTCTTTTTGGCTCTTGACTTAGTACACTGTTTTAAATTTAGAAAAGCAGTGACAAAGACACTTTACTATATTTAATTTTTCAACATATTTTGTTTAACACCATTGCTGTTACAGCATCTAAATACGGTAAAAAATTAGTCTGTTTAATAAGATATTTGTTGAATGATCACAGCTAAAGAAACAAACTATAATCAAATCAAATTAATCTATAAGATATTTTTAGAATGATCACAACTAAAGAAACAACTAATCAAATATCTGTAAACAAATAGTTTTTTTTTTTTTAAAGCAAGTAATGAAAGTCAACAGCAATAACACACTC
Source organism: Enteromius fasciolatus (assembly GCA_032361145.1). Classification (NCBI taxonomy): domain Eukaryota; kingdom Metazoa; phylum Chordata; class Actinopteri; order Cypriniformes; family Cyprinidae; genus Enteromius; species Enteromius fasciolatus. The sequence goes on from JAUMHR010039189.1 coordinate 2,836, forward strand.
ATCAGAAGACACAAGATTAAACCTGTTATTAGTTTCATTTTATACTACATTTCATGTTTATTTTTCTTGTTGTGTTCACCCTGCTGCGTTTGTACAGGTCTTTTACGGATTGCATGACCTCCTCAGTCTTTAGAGTGTATATGATGGGATTCAGCATAGGTGGCAACGTCTGTGCCAGAGAATTGTTAATTATCTGGGCATTTGGATGCAAAGGTGTTGTTACAGAAGCAATGACATTGCATAAAACCGGGAGATAAAAAATTGCCACCAACATGAGATGTGAAGTGCAGGTTTTTATGGCTTTGATCCGGTCAGCACCATGAGATATCTTAAGCAGAGCCAGAGAAATGCAGAGATATGTGATGATTATCAATATTAGTGGTGTGCAAATCAGGAGACCGTAAGAAATTTTACCCATCATGATATTTATGGAAATATCATTACAAGCTAGTTTACAGATTGGGGCATAATCACAAAAATAACTATTAAGTACATTAGACCTACAAAAAGACATTCTATTTACAAAACCTACAAGTACAGAAAAAAATGTCACAGAAACAATCCACATCACAGCTAGGATCAGAAACATGGCTGGTTTGGTTACAATGGCATGATACTGCAGAGGAAAACAAATGGCAACCAGTCTGTCATAAGCCAAAGCAAGTAGTGTCAAAGACTGCAGATTCATGAAATGATATACAAAAAACATATTTGTTAAACACGCTTCATAAGAAATGTCTTGGTGATTAAATAAAAACATGTCTATGATTTTTGGAATCAAAGCTGAGCTTCCACACAAATCAGAAAGGGACAGATGAAAAACAGCAATGTATTTGGATGTGTGGAGTCTGCGGGCCAAATAAATGATACACATGATAAATGAATTAGCTAAAACAGTAACAACATACACTAAGGACAAGAACACATAGTAGTATTTTGCATGAGGTATGTTAGAAAAGTCACTGATAAAAAATGTAGCAGGACGAACAAAGGTCATATTTGCAGAGGAGTCTACGTGCATGGAGCTCATGATGCCTTTTGTCTGGCTTTTGTTTCACCTGTGATGTAGAACTGTTATACAAGCACACAAAATAACTTATATTCCTATATTCATTTAAATTCCAAAAAAGTCATAAAAGTCAAGTTATATGCAACAGAGAAAATGCATGGTTTATATGTTACCTTCTTCAAAGCTGCCAGAATGACATTATGCCGCCAATCACTAGACATATTTATATTAAATCATGAGCTTGGTACTTTAGTTCATGGATCAACCCTTCTCCCCATAGATTTGAGGAAGCAGGGACATGCATATGAATACATAACATCTCTGAACTCTGCAGTTATAAAATGGAATATGTAAAGTTTTTTATTCTTTATACAGACAATATATTAATACAGACACTTAACTGCAAACATGCGTTTTGATGAGTTGGTTTTAAAAAAAAATCTGGAAACATCTGTTTTAGGCTTACGATCAGGGTTAAGTTCTTCTACACTGTTATTAATCAACTAGATTTTCCCTCTATTTTGAGGCATATATTTTGGGTACTTTGGGTATTTTGGGTAAAGAATTGGGATAAGCAAAGACGGACAAAGAACACAAGTCCAGTACTTGAGTGAAAGTATAGATACTACTGGTCAAATATTACTCCATTACAAGTAAAAGTTGTGAACACAAATTTGTACTTGAGTGAAAGTATAGAAGTACTTGTTTTTAAAAGTACTTATTTATACTTATATACTTATAAGTAAGTATATATATGTAAATTTGTGGTCAATGCATAGTTTCATTATTGTTGCATATCACAAATCTGTCTTTATAATTCACAATTCTGATTTTATATCACACAATTGTGACTTTATCTCTCTCAGTTCTAATTTTATATCATGCAAATCGGAGAAAACAAAGGCAAACTTTTGAGATTAAAAAAGTAGCAATAAATTTTTTTTTTTTAATCCAGTGCCAGAAATGGGCTTTTATAAACTCAACTATACCATAGCTATAGCTATATAACTGTTACATCCACACCAGGCTCCACCCTCACTCCTTAACAACATTTACCACAGTACTAATCACCTGCTCCTGTCACCACCAGCTGGATCCCATTCACCACTCTGATTAGCACCGCATAAAACCACACACCTCACAGCAGTCATTGTCCAGGCCATGGAAGAATTCCTTCAACATGGATACATCTGACCATCCACTTCCCCTGCTGCATCAAGTTTCTTTTTCGTCGCCAAGAAGGATGGTGGATTGCGTCCATGTATAGTCTACTGAGCACTTAATCAAGTCACTGTTCCTTTAGCCCTAGAGAGAGAGGTTGAGAGGATCTAAGATTTTCACCAAATTAGATCTTAGGAGTGCTTATAATTTAATTAGGATCCGTGAAGGGGATGAGTGGAAGACCGCATTCATCACCCCTACTGGCCACTACGAGTATCTTGTGATGCCATATGGACTCATCAATGCACCCTCAATCTTCCCAAGATTTCATGCACAAGATATTCTGTGAGTGCCTACACCAATTTCTCATAATATATATCGATGACATACTCATTTATTCAGCTAATTTCCAGGAACATTGTCAACGTGCTGCAAGGTACTCATCAGACTTAGGGAATATAACTTATTCTTAAAAGCAGAGAACTGTTCCTTTCACCAGCCTTCAACCCAGTTCCTGGGGTATAACATTGACCAAACTGGAGTCAGCATGGATGATGGAAAGGTAGAAGCAATCACAAGCTGGCCTGTTCATAACACTGTAAGGGAACTTCAAAGATTTTTAGGATTTGCTAACTTATATCGAAGGTTCATGTATTGCTATAGTATCTTAGCCAGTGCCCTCACATATTTATTAAAAGGGAAACCGAAAACATTACTTTGGACCCCAGAAGCCAATCACGCCTTCCAGTCACTAAAGGCCGCTTTCACTACGCCACACATTTTAGTTCACCGTGACCATGAATTACCTTTTGTTGTTGAGGTAGACGCATCCACCACTGGCATTGGAGCCGTCCCCTCCCAGCAGCAGGGGAAGCCACCTCAACTCCGACCGTGTGCCTTGCCTACTTCTCAAGGAAACTGAGTCTGGCAGAAAGAAACTATGACATTGGGAACAGAAAACTGCTGGCCATCAAATTGGCTTTATAAGAGTAGGGGCACTGGCTTGGAGGGGTCTGTTCATACTTTTACAGGTATTTACAGATCATAAGAACTTGCAATACTTACATGAAGCTAAACAATTAAACCCCTGACAAGCAAGTTTTCACTCTGTTTTTTACAAGATGTAGATTTACCATCACCTACTGACCTGGATCTAAGAATATCAGAGCAGATGTCCTTTCTCGACTTCATGCCACCGAGGAGGTGTCGGATTGTGTGGAACCCATTTTCCCAGAACAGCTCTATTCAGTGGGTAACCCCTCCAGTCGCTACTGAACTTGCTCCTGTTCCTCCGCAGTGCTGTACACCTCATCTCAGTTTAATTTCCCCGGATGAACACATACCACTCATCTATTCATAGCACATATCACTGGGCACTGGGCATCTGACTGCCAAGTAAGAAATTGAGTCCCAGGTTTGTTGGTCCATCCCCAGCTCCCCCTCTCTTCCACACTCAGAACTATGAGACATTTTCTCATGAATTTGAGTGATTATCTTAAATTTGTTACTCTGAAGGGGTACCCTGTGCAGCAAAAAGTGACACCAAAGGGTCCTGACCAAGTGGCAATATGGGACGAGTAGAAAGTGAGAATGTGATGTTTTTCGGGAAATTCACCAGGTCTTACCTATTGAGCTCTAGCAAAAAAGAAACAAAAACAAAAAAAGACTCATTGCTGCTCCCAATTTTCACTAAAATGTCATAAAATATTGTTATATGTTTTAATTAAATGTGTGTTTAATTAAATTGTTTTTTTCATAAAAACAATATTTCAGTCAACATTATTACACTTTTTTCCTTATCGCATGCAACATGTTCGCTTTGTGAAGGTTGTAATGCTGAGTGGAGGTCCCCTCGCTCTCCCACAGTCAGATTTAAGGTATGGACTCATGCTAACCCGTATAAAACCATGTGATTAGTGCCATCACACAGACCAGTAGTTTATAATAGAATTAATAGTAGAGTATTTACATGTCTTTTTTTAGTCTTGCTGTCTTGTGTTGATTACTGTATGGGTTTATAGATGTATAGCATTCACTCACAGAAGCATATCCCTACATTACATGATTTGGGGTGCTAAGAAAGAATTGATAGCCTGGAAGTCAGTATAAAATTCACAAACTGTCTGAGAATAAGCAGAAAGCAAACTACTGTAAAGCCAGATAATGCTTCATTCAAGATGTCTATTGCTAAGAATAACTGTAATGATGCAGAAGCATTTTTAAAACATTTGTTATATTGACAGTAAATGAAAATATTCTTTCAAGTGACTTGTTAAAATATTTTAAAAGCTTTATTGTTTTGGCTCTTGACTTAAATATATAGTACACTGTTTTAAATTTAAAAAAGCAGTAACAAAGGAACTACATATTAATTGTTTACTATATTTAATTTTTCAACATATTTTGTGTAACACCATTACTGTTACAGCATCTACATACGGTACAAAATTTGTCTGTTTAATTAGATATTTGTTGAATGATCACAGCTAAAAAAACAACTATAATCAAATATCTGTGGTCAAATAATTTCTTTCAAGTAGGTAATAAAAGTCAACAGCAATAACACACTGATCAGAAGACATGAGATGAAACCTATAATTATTTTTACTTTATCCTACTGCATTTCATTTTTCTCTCTCTAGTGTTCACCCTGCTGCGTTTGTACAGGTCTTTTATGGATTGCATGACCTCCTCAGTCTTTAGAGTGTATATGATGGGATTCAGCATAGGTGGCAACGTCTGTGCCAGAGAATTGTTAATTATCTGGACATTTGGATGCAAAGGTGTTGTTACAGAAGCAAGGACATTGCATAAAATTGGGAGATAAAAAATTGCCACCAATATGAGATGTGAAGTGCAGGTTCTTATGGCCTTGATCCGGTCAGCACCATGAGCAATCTTAAGCAGAGCCAAAGAAATGCACAAATATGAAATAATGATCAGTATGAGTGGTGTGCAAATCAGCAGAGCATAGGAAATTTTACCCATCAAAATATTTATGGAAATATCATTACAAGCTAGTCCACAGATTGGGACATAATCACAAAAATAACTATTTAGTACATTAGACCTACAAAAAGAAATTCTATTGACCAAACCTACAAGTACTGAAAAAAATGTCACAGAAACAATCCACATCACAGCTAGGATCAGAAACATGGCTGGTTTGGTTACAATGGCATGATACTGCAGAGGAAAACAAATGGCAACCAGTCTGTCATAAGCCAAAGCAAGTAGTGTCAAAGACTGCAGATTCATGAAATGATATACAAAAAACATATTTGTTAAACACGCTTCATAAGAAATGTCTTGGTGATTAAATAAAAACATGTCTATGATTTTTGGAATCAAAGCTGAGCTTCCACACAAATCAGAAAGGGACAGATGAAAAACAGCAATGTATTTGGCTGTGTGAAGTCTCCGGGCCAAATATATAATACACATGATAAATAAATTCCCTAAAACAGTAACAACATACACTAAAGACAAGAACACATAGTAGTATTTTGCATGAGGTATGTTAGAAAAGTCACTAACAAAAAATGTTGCAGGACGAACAAAGGTCGCATTCGCAGAAGAGTCTACCTGCATGGAGCTCATGATGCCTGTTGTCTCTTTCACCTCTGATAAAGAGCTGTTATTAAAACACACAAAATAAATTATTTCATTTCCAGTAAAAAAGATTAATAAATAAAATGTTTTAGATGTTCTTAACTGTAATATTATAATATAATAATATTGTACAGTAATTGCTGCAAAATCATTTGAGAAAAACAGAGAAAGCACATTGTCTATACTTTTTCAAAAGATGCCACAATAACATTAGGCTACTGTACCAATCATCAGACATATTTATACTAGAATTTATACTAAAAAATATCATGAGCTTGAGACTTTAGTTCATGGATCAACCCTTCTCCCTATTGACGAATCAAGGTCACATTTGCTTTCAAGTAGTCAGAGTCTGACTGCATGATACCTGTTTTCTTACTGTGGAAAAAAACTGTTATAAAAACACACAAAATAACAGAGTATTAAATATATATATAAATTTGTATATATTTCGGTCACACTATTAATTAAAGATTCTTAGATGTTCGCTGACATTTATATGAAACTAGTAAAAAATAAAATAAAATAATAAATAAAATTAGTATATTAGTAAAATTAGTATTGTAGTAAAATAAAAACAAAAAAAACAAAGGAAACATAAGATTCATACTGCTTTCTCCAAAGCTGCCAGAATGACATTATTCTACCAGACATCAGGCATATTTATATTAGATCATTCTCTTTATCTTGGGTCTCCCTATAGACTTAAAGATGAAGGGGCAGGTGTAAATATGCAATATATGTATCTATGAAAATTGCTAGGTTTATAAAGTTAATTTTACAAAGAATATATATATATATATATATAGACAACTAACTTCAGAAACTCATTAAAACATGGTAGCAGTTGGTAACTCTGGTTTTATTAGAACAGGAGCGGGTAGTCTAAATATCCTGCTGCCAATGTCCCTTCAGAACAGCATATCTGTGTCTTATCATGACATTGAAGTCAACACCATGACATTCTTCTCTGAGATGTTACATTTTTGGATTAAAAAGTTATTTTTTGTTCCTACTGTATTGACAGTAAAATATTAAACTAGTTTTGCATTTTGAAAAGAGAAATAAAAATAACAAATAGACTACAATTTTTGTACAACCAAAATTTTTTTTTATATAATTAGGTTCTCAGAGGTGAAGATGGATAAAGACGGCCCTCCTAACTGCACTCTCCATCCAAAAGGCCTGTTAGCAAATCATTCCTAGACTTTGGCCCAGCAGACTCTAGCATTGTCCTGAGACCTAGGCCCAGATAGGTGTCCAAAGTTCTGAGCTAGCAAGTTTGGGCAGCCGCTGCAAAATGTTGAGGAGAGATGTGACCTGGAGTTTCTTAGGTCAGTGCTGGTCAATGCTTGGAGTTCCACTCTCAATGCTGCCTTCTGGATCAGTTGCAAAGGCTTGATAGTACATGTGGGCAGGCTAGCCAAGAGAGCATTACAGAAGTTCAGTCAGGAGAGAAAAACAGCTTGGTCTGCTCTGAAAAGAAGGGTCTAATCTTCCAATTGATGTATAAGGCGAATCTGTAAAGCTTTACTGTTCATCAATCACAACTCCAAGGTTCCTGGATGTCCTGGAAGGAGTTAATTGTTGACGGACCTTACAGTATTGAGATGTGATGAAGTGCTAGGTTGCCTAAGACCATGAGCAGTTCTGTCTGCTAGCAAGGTTTAGTTGAAGGTGATGGTCCTTCAAAGGTGATGTTGAAGGTGATGGTCCACCAAAATATCTGTTGTACAGGCTGCATTGTGAACCTTCAGGGATCAAATGATATAATTTCCAAGTGATACTTCATGAAGAGGGTGAACCAGCCCTGTCTCTGTCCAGTACATGCCCTGCAAATACGCCATACACAGAGCTTTAAGAAATCTTTTCAGCTTTTTGTCTGCTTTAAAGACAGCAGAATGGGAAGGTTGTCTCCAAACAGAGAATAGCTCACTGGATTGTGAAGGCAATACTGTTGGCTTATCAAACCCATGTACCCTGTCTCCTGGGAGTGAGGGATCACCCCAATAGGGGTGTTGCAGCCTCCTTGGCTTTTACTGAATAATGGTATGTTGGCAGACATCTGTAGAGCTGTGGGCTGTCCTTTACACAACGATTTTGTGAGGTATATACAGCTAAAGGTGGTTTCGTGCTGAGTCTTGGGTAATAACATGTAAAACTTGGTTTACTGGCTAGGTGTAGCACTTGCACTTTTTTCTCTAATGTTCAGTTTCCCTTTGGTGAACCCTATGTCTTCCCCTGGACAGAGCCTCGCTCAGTCACCAGTCATTGCTGCTGGTAGTCTCTCCCTTATTAGGTAAAGCCCACTACAGGGGCCTTTCCCTGTGTAGTGTTTCCCACTAAGTCCATAATGTGTTTTAACCTAATTACTGTTTAACCTAGCTGCAAAAAATAAATCTCAAATAAAGTCAAAGTGCCTATACCCATGGTAAGGACAACTCCCTTAGATAGAGGGTTTAGGTCACTTTCTCAGGGCATTGGGATGACATGGTTTGAGTGCATCTGCTACCTGGCAAATGACAGCCTGTCTGCATTTGCACCGCAAAACCAGTAACACAGTTCAGTTGATTGCAGTGTTTAGTACAGAGTGCCCTAGTGTCAGTAATATAACATAGCGTTGCATTAAATGACAGATGTTTGTTTGTGGGACTTTCTGCCTTTAGTTTTGTCTTCAGCAAGTGAAAATTTCAAAATTCCTGGGTTGCATTTGCGGTACATTTTGGATAATTGTTCATTTGTACTATATGGAGCGCTACCCAACCATTTTGCTGAATCTGAGCAGAGATTATATGGCTGCTTCTTTAAATTGTTGAGTTACTTGAATGAAGGAGGTACCATTTCAACAGCTGTAATTTCTTAACCTTTCCTCCAATGTTGATGATGATACCCTCAAATTAAAGCTCAAAGTGTGTACTTTAAGCCCATAAATAACTGTAACATAAATGTTTTGTTCAGAAGCTAAAATAAAATAATAATAATAATAACACACCGTAAAGTATAATAATAATAATTATAACAATATTATTTTAACATATAACATTTAGCCTTTACATTTAAAAAATATTATTATTGTAAATAATAACAACAATAAGTTTTTAATAGAACAACTGTGAAATTACAATTCTAATATTCATGAAAGAAAATAGTTATAGGATTGCTGCATATTGAATCTTGTCCAGAGTCTACAAGCATATACGTTTTGCAGCAAGAACTACCCACTTAACTGTCAAAACCCACTTTAAAAAGACCAACTACTAATGAAATAACACACCTACACATGGAATGTTAACACTGTAAAGTATATTAAGCAAAAAAACTGCCTTAAACTGCATTTAGTTTTAACTTCTGTTTCCATTTCCTAACAGATAATTGAAAAATTACTTATCAAATATTACTTATACAAAACAACTCTGAAAAATCATGTTACTTAAGTTGGAGAAAAGAGGTTTATTTCCAAGACAGAAATGTGATTTGTCTTTTAATGAGTCTTTTCACAGACACCATGAACTCCTGTGTCATGAATGTGTAGATTATAGGGTTAAGCATTGGAGGAAGCACAGTGGTCAGAGAAAGATTAAAAATCCTTGTGTTAGCATTTATAAAGGAAGAAAGAGCATATGTGAAAGTGATGGGCACATAAAATATAGCCACTAATATTAAATGAGCAGTACATGTCTTTGTTGCTCTCTGACGGTCTTGTGGGGTTGTGATTCTGAACAATGTCACAGCTATGCATG
>JAUMHR010039247.1:0-12353 GCA_032361145.1 Enteromius fasciolatus
CGTAAAAAGAATGGCTTCTACGCTAATATTAGTCTGTCTCTCTCTTATTCTGTTCCTCAGTCCGTATCCAGATCAGACGGTGTACCAGCACCAAGAGATGATCTTCATCAGAGACCAGAACAACTAGATGAGCTCCATGGACAGATCGGCGGAACCACACAAACACAAACACACACTATAAGTCCTTTACACAATCTGACATGTTCTTAAAATTGAACTGGAAATTAGGTGCTGGGCCTCCGGTCAGAGGAGAACTAAAAACAATAAAACTATTTTCGGCATAACTGTTAAAAATCAGTTCAAATTCAAACAAGAAATAAATAAAAAAATTATAGAAAAACAGCTAATAGTTCTTATATTAAGAACTTGTCAACCAGGAATGACCTATTCTACAGCAGGAGTAACCAATCTGGCCCCATTGGTTGGAAAATAATGCTCAGTTTCTTGAACAGGCCGATCCTTTCACTACATAAGACCTCAATATATTGTTGGGAGCCACAGGTATTGATTTTGGGTTGCCTGATATGCTTTTTTTCCTCCCAAAGCAGTAGTTTCTGCTAAATAACCCAGCCAAATGTAAAACTATTTCCATCCTGACCACACTAATTTCCATCCTGACCTTGACAAGGACACTTTATTCAAAAGACAAGAAGCAAATAATATCTAATCATGCCAAACCAGTCGAGTTAGGGAAATGTCAATCCAAAACATACTGATAAAACTTCATGATCTGTTACGATGTTAAACGATTTGATTATAACACATATCTATCATATATAGCTGAACGTATGTACCTAGACTAACATTACAGAGGATGTTTTGCTGATTTTTCTGCAACTCAATCACTAGAATATGCCACCTATAGGTGTGAATCTTATTTAACATCACAATTCCGATTACAACTCTTGATGATACATCTTTTTCTACAAATCAGAAATCTGGTGCGGTGTGTTTTATATTTTCCTAACTGGATATAAAAGTAACATTATTGTGAGTGCTAACACTATGAATAAATATTTGGCATGTGTTACGGTTTCATTTCCAGTGCTCATATCAGGGCATGTGATAGTCATGCACATCTCGTCAGTAAACCGCTTTAAGGTTAATAAAAAGAACTGCACTCATCTTGCTAAAGAGCATTGTAGCCAGACCTTCTTGTTTATGTCTATATGTTCGTCTAAATGATTCGTTGGACCAATCGTATTCCATTAGGAAAACAAAAGAGCTTCTAGTGTGTGAAACAATGTTCTCAGTGTCCCTGCACTCAAGACGACCCAAAACGGTGTAGGCCTGTTACATTCTTAATTTGAAAGCAACTTTCTCTTTTTTCCACTACAGCCACAAGACCAATATTAAGGGGATAAATGAAAACAGTTAGCTACTGTATATACCACAGGGCTAGGTATTGTTCAAAAATGTTCCTTAAGTTTGATACCGTTATATTATCTGTTGACATTTTATATAGACTTAACAGAATAATAACTCCTTCTCTTTTCTTCTACCAAAATACCAAAGAATTAGCAGCTTCTAGAGACGTCTGCCTGTTTTCTCTTCTAGGATTGCAACTCCGACTCAACATTGCAAGGCCAAAACACACAGAGGGGCCTAAAGTGAGTTTTGAGCAAAAGTGGAACAGTCTATAAAACTTACGCTACATAATGTCTTGTGTAGCATGATGCTTCAGTGTGCGTGAATGGTCACGTAACACATGCTTTTAGTCTCGTAATCTTGGCTGAGATTTTCAAGCACACATTCTAACCCTAACAATAAACTACTCCACTCAAATGACAATGAGAAGATGTCAACATCAATTGAAACCAAAACCACTTATTACAATTTACCTGAGGTTGTTTTTCTTTGATACATTTTTCTTTGTTACCATTACCATTATCGGTTCTATGAATTTTCAATCTCTTTTTTATAAAAGGCTATTATTTTGTTTCTGTACTCTACATTTCAAGGTGAAGGGCCAGGCACACACCTACTAGCATTTGCCTAGGAAAATAACTGCTGAAGAGTCAATGAAGAAGCATTTTGCATGATCTGAAAACAATCTACTAATCACAAACACACAATACACTTACACAAATACAGCTGACCTGAAGGAACAAGAAACACATTTCTAATGTTTTGCATATCCAAACGTATCATCCGAAATGAGGCGCTCACCAAACATGTGTGGTCTGATGAGACAATATAAATGCAAGAACTGATCTAATGTAATTGTGTACATTGAATGCAAATGCACAAATGTAAATGTAAAGCTAGTTTTAAAAGTTGAGTTATAAAAAGAAGAATGGATTTGAAAAAAAATCAATAAATCCATCTGTAAAGTTCTACATGAAATAGCGTTGTGTCTTAAGATGATCCACCAAAACAGGAGGAACTGAAAAAAACAAGACAAGACACGCTTTGCATATCTGACTGTACAATTACCCTCTTAACGTAATGAACCCATTTAAAGAGCACAAGATTGGCAACCTGAGAGACATCCTGATAACTCTCTATCACTGAAGGTAGGCCAGCACTTCATCAGCTCACTCTCAGAGCAGTTCAACAGGTTAGTGCTATTCATTGCTGGGGAGATGGTTGATTACTAATTATGCTGCACTTTAACAAATGCATTCTCAATCGAAACCCCTCCATAATTTCGGTGATGGGAACGACATTAGTATATTTCTTCATTTTATGTATGTTTTTCAAACTATTATGATTTTAAAAAAAAACATTGTCCATAAAACTACAAATATACAACTTTTCTTATACAAATTAAGTCTTTTAATTAATTTGTTTACTCATTCATTCATTCATTCCGTTCCAGTGACCAAAAAACGGACCGAAAATGGACAGAATTTTGCTTCATCTGTTTTTTCTTTCAGGTAAAATATTATTCAAAACATTGAAATAACATAAAAAAACAAATAGGTAGCATTATAATAAAAATATTAATAATAATTTGACCAGATTAGCATATTTCTGCTGTTTTACACACAGCAATTTTGGTTTGTCAATATTTTACACAGTTGTACAGTAACTCAGCATTTTTTGTGTGCGTGTAGTATTTGTACAGGCTTTCAATGCATTCATTAATTACTCATTAAAGTTGATATTTGAAGCTGATTTGTAATGTAACAGCATTAATATGTTTTTTAAAGCCCAATATCAAGTTATCTGCATCTCCTCCGTTCCATTAAGCTACTTCAATAATAGCTGTCACCACTCAAATGAAAGCACGGCTCAGATTACCTGTACAGCATGTGTGGATCACATCAGTACAATTATCAACTAATTATTTCATCGCGAATAAATGTTTGACTTGGGGCTGCAATATACTGCATGCAATAGTCATGCATGCCTCACCAGTAAAGCTGGTTCTGTAATTAATAATTCATCTTCATAACCTGCTTTTAGATGTAGCAGCATTCAATACACAGAGCCATAGTTCTCTGACAAGCTATTTGCTTGCATAAAAACAGATGAATCACATGCGATTGTGAACGTGATATTGCGTAGCTTGTCAGTGAATTAAAGCTGTGTTTTAAATGCCAAAACCAGCTTTACTGAGGAGATGCGCATGACTATCGCATGCAATTAGGAGTGTAACAACACGCTCATAGCGTACTAAATGGTTCACGGACATTTTCCAAATCAATGTGATCATCCTTTTCCCCTTGTTGATGTAGACCAGTGTTTCTCAACCCTGGTCATGGGTGCCTCCCCAACACTGCACAATTTGTATGTCTCCCTTTTCTGTCACCTTTCAGGTTTTGGAGTGTCATCTAATGAGTTCATGAATTGAATCAGGTGTGTTTCATTAGGGAGACACGCAAAATATGCAGTGTTGGGGGGCACCCGTTAAGAAACACTGATGTAGACTTTGGGGTGAGCAGGGCCATTATGTCGTCGTTTACATTGCACTCTGCAAAGGGAGCAATATAATTGTTTCATTATCCTCCGCTGGGATGTTCAAGTGACAACGCACACAGCACAGTGTACATAACACCAGCACAAAAAAAATATTTTTTATATTTTTTAAAAAGGGTTATAAATTAGTTTTTATGTATTAGAATATTTTTCATATAAACATTTTACAATAAAAAAATTGTGTTTATTTGCAACAGTTATGCCAACAACAATAAAAAGACATGTGCAGTGTTCATTATCACAGGAACATCCCAGCTGAAGATAATGATGATATTATCTTGCTCTGTTTGCCAAGTGCATTCCAAAATGCCTGGGAACAATTTGGTACATGATACTCAAAGTTACATCCCTACATGAGAGCCTCAGTAAAACTGGCTATAGTATATAGTCTATAGTCTTATGGACAACACAACATTATTTTTAAATTTTGTGAGACCCTTGAGCAAGTAACCGAACCCCCAACTGCTCCCCTAGTGCCGCAGCATTAGCTTCCCACTGCTCTGGGTGTGTGTGTGTGTGTTTGCGTAGTTGTTCGCTTCTCACTGCTGTGTGTGCACTTGGACAGGTTAAATGCAGAGCACAAATTCCAAGTATCGGGGCACCATAATTAGCCACATGTTTCATCCTTTTCAAATTTATTTTCGAAAGATTTATTTGAAATTACTGTCCTTGGAGCAGTAGTTTACTCTTGTAATACGATTTTAAGCTTACGGACCTGGCACTATAACAGCTATGGTAGCAACGTATGAGGAACAGGCTGTGAACTACATTTACATTTAACAGTTTATCCAAACATTGACCATTGCTTTATAATAGAAAGGCTAGTAAATGTATATTTGTTGCATTCAAAATCAAAGATAAAGTCACTTGACAAACTCACAATGAAAAAACTGGGACAAATAAAGCCAGGCAAATTTTGAGGAAAAGTAACGATGACCATTTTCTCTTGCAGGACTGCTGTCATTAACTCTGTGTATACAATCAGAGTATATTATGATCAAGAAGCCTGTAACGTGGGAAACTGCACAGAATTACTGCAGGACACACCATACTGACCTGGCCACCGTTCAGAGTAACGAAAACTGGACCCGTCTGCAAGACGCTGCAGATGAACAATCCTTTTCTGGCTTTGCCTGGTTCGGACTGTACAACGATATCAACGGCTGGCGCTGGTCCTACAACGAGAAGAGTCCGGTGTTCCAATCATGGGCTACGGGTCAGCCAAATAATTACGGTTTGGGAGAGGAGTGTGTTGCAATATATAATAGTGGAGACTGGTATGATTACTACTGCACCGACTCAAGATATTTTGTGTGTTACGATGGTAATCACTCTTTATTGATGTTCATTAATTCAGTGTATGAATGAAGACAGTATAATGACATTTAATTAAAATTTTGTGATAAATCAGTGTTACTTTAGTATCATAGAGATGCTATCAACTTTGGTTTATTTTTGCTCATATTTATTATCCTGTGAAACGGGAAGTCATTGCTGGACAATGCCATGTTCATAATCATCCTGGTGTGCTAAATGTAAAAATTAATAGGTGGCAATAACGGTGGCCAACATGCATTGGAGAAAACATTTATTTCATAATGTGAGTTCCTCCCCACTTTTAATTTACTTCAGTGAAAGTTTATAGTTTTGTGAATATTTTTTGAACGAAGGATCAAAAAGATAAATGATGCAAATTTATTTTCACAGCTATCTTTGTTATTTACCAAAGGTTGCCAATATTAGTTGGCTGCACTCTATAAGCCTACTTTAATTTAGTTGTTACTTCAAGGAAAACTCCACAGATTTTCCATATTCCATATGTTCTTTCCTCAAATTAGACGAGTTGATACGCATCTCTCCTGTCTCAGTGCTTGCATGTAATTGCTCTAGTATGCAGTGCCACTATGTTAGATTTTAGCTTCAAGATTTCACACTTTCCTTGTAATAATAAAAAAGCAAATTTGGCGAGCTGTCTGGGGAGCGAGCCGGGAGAACGGCGAACTCTGAACCCTAGTGGCCAAAGCTAGCCCCAAAAAGGCTAAGGGAGGACAGCAGCCAAATTTGAGCGGCCAAAAAATGCAATGAGAGAGGATGCTGGACGAAGGAGAATAATAGGAAAAATATGGTAATGTAAGATGACGAGATTAAACTTTTGTTTATCAATGCAGAGATGGTCTCTGTAGCCAAGACAATGATTATCACGGGAAATCAGGTATCCCCAACTAAGCAAGCCAGAGGCGACAGCGGCAAGGAACCAAAACCCCATCCATGAGAGAATGGGGGAAAAAAACCTTCGGAGAACCAGACTTAATTGGGTCTATTTCTCCTCTGGCCGGACGCCCAGCACCTAATTTCCAGTTCAATTTTAAACGCGTATAAAAGTTTAAGGAGTGTGTGTGTAACAGGGTGGACTGGGGAACTGGATCGTCCTGCGACCTGCTGGTAGAGACGGAGACATAGATTAGTGGGTTGGAAAAGCAAGCAAGCAGAACAATATAAACACATGGGTATGGTGGACGGGAATCAGAGCATTGCAGATGAAGGGTGGCTCTCTCTGGGGAGACATAAGACAAAAGTTTTTTTTTTTTGTTTTTTTTAAATAGCAGGAGAATTATGACCTCTGCGCATGTATGGGGGAGGAGGGGTGGGGTTGCTATGGAATCGGGACCTCTGCGGAGGTGGGGAGGAACAAAGGATAGCTTTTTTAGATAAAGTACCTCTGCAGAGGCGTGAAAGAGAAAAACGTCTCAGGGTTATGCATATAACCCCAGTTCCTTGAAGGAACAAGACACTGCGTCAAAATGCTTTGGGAACGCCTTCGGCGAGACCATGCTCTGAATCTGCTGTGAAATCAGTCTATATTAAAGTCAGGTGTGGCACCCTCGGGTGACGTCACTGACTGGGTGCACCTGCGGTGAATCAGACTGTAGCCTCATGAATGAAGCAAGCGCCGGTAGGGATGCTGTGGGTGTGGCAAAAAGACGCAGTGTCTCGTTCCTTCAAGGAACTGGGGTTATATGCATAACCCTGAGATGTTCCTTTTCAGGAGCACTACACTGCTTCGAAACGCTTTGGGAACAAAATACCCACGCCTCCAGACCCACAAGTCCCTGCCTTGTGTGGGACAGCCGAGCCTGGAGTAGATGGGAGGTCTAGCCCGTAGAACCTAGCAAAGGTTAAGGGAGAAGACCAGCCTGCTGCCTTGCAGATGTCCGAAATCGGGACACCTGCTAGAAAACCCTTCGAGGCCACCACACCTCTAGTTGAGTGAGCTCTGACGCAGTTCTACGAACATAAATGTCCATTGCTCGCACTGGGCAGAAACAGTGTAGACCTTCCTCCCCTGCTCCTAGATTGGGAGGAAGGGAAAAAGCCTGCAGCTCGACAGGTTGACGTGGGAATAAAAAGACCTTGGCCAAACCGGGCGCAAAGTCTATGCAAGAGGGGGCTACAGAAAGAGCCTGCAAATCCCCCACCCTCTTCAACGAGGTGAGTGCCATCAGGACCGCAGTCTTGATGGTTAGAAGCCGGTCCAAGACCTGCTCTAAGGGCTCGAAAGGAGGTGAGCGGAGGGACTTGAGTAGTAGGAACCCGGGGTCGAATCACCAGCCTCAGCCGGAGTGCCCCACTAAGGAAACAAACGACCAAGGGATGTCTCCCCACAGACCGTTTGTTAATCAGGGAATGAAATGCTGATTTAGCCGCTACATACACCTTCAAGGTGGAATGAGCCAGCCCTGTGGACAGCCTTGACAGAGAAAGTCCAGAACTGTGCTAACCGGGCAGTTTACTGAACTTTGCTGATGACTATCGCACCATGAAGAAAAAAGTTTCCACTACAGGGCATATAATCTCCTTGTCGGGGGAGCCCTAGGTTGGAGAATGGTTTGAACAAACCGGACTCTATGAGTTGCGCCCCTTCAAGAGCCTTACCCATAGGTTCCATATCTCCGGGTGGGGGTGCACAATTGTGCCCCCTGCTTGAGAGAGAAGGTCCCTCCTGACCGGAATCTCCCAAGGGGAGCCGTCGAGAAGGGAGACCAGGTTCGCAAACCATACTCTGCCCGGTCAGAGTGGTGCTACTAAGAGCAGACTGACCTCGTTCTGGCGGACTCTCTCGAAAATTCCTGGGAGCAGAGCAACTGGGGGAAAAGCGTGCAGCCGGAGCCTCGGCCACGTCAGTACCATAGCATCCAGTCCCAGCGGAGCTGGAGGAACTAGAGAGAACCAGAGGGGACATTATTCATTCTCCTGAGTCGCAAAGAGGTCCACCTCTGCCTGATAGAAGACTGTCCAGATCTGCTCTACTGCAGCTGAATGTAGTCTCCATTCCCCTGGCCTGGACACCTGTCTCAACAGGCTGTCCGCTCCCTGGTTGAGATATCCCGGAATATAAACTGGCCTGAGAGAGCAGAGTCTGCTCCGGGATCAAGTTAGGATCTGGTGCGCCAACTTGTAAAAGGGGCGTGAGTGCAGACCCCCTTGGCGATTTATGTATGACACTGTAGCCATATTGTCGGATCTCACGAAGAAGGTAAGGGAGAAAGCACCTCAGTGCTTGAAACACTGCCAGTAACTCTAAGCAATTTATATGCATTAGAAGTTGACTGCCCTTCCACTGCCCACAGGCTGAGCATCCCCGCAGGACCGCTCCCCATCCGGTGAGAGTCACACGTTTGCACTGAGCGCATAACTCCGGTCCTGAGTTCAGGAACTCTGCACTTCTCCACATATCCAAGGCTCGCACACAACGTCAAGATCAGGTAAAAAGGATTTCCCCTCTGGGAATATCTGTTCTGTTTGAGCCACCACTGCAGGGGTCTCATAAACAATAGACCAAACGGGATCACACAGGATGCCGCTGCTAGTAGGCCCAGGAGCCTTTGAAATAGTTTGGCTGACAGGAAACGGTATTTTTTCACCCTCTTGACCATACAGAGGATGGACTCGATCCGAGAAGGCGTCAGCCTTGCACGCAACGCGATTGAGTCCCATATGACGCCCAAGAAAATGATCCTTTGCACTGGAAGGAGTACGCTTTTCTTGGCGTTTAATTGTAGTCCCAAGCACTTCATGTGATAGAGGACGACATCTCGATGTCTGATCGCCTCGCTCTGAGAACGTGCCAGGATCAGCTAGTCGTCTATGTAATTGAGGATGCGTATACCCTGAAGCCACAACGGGGCTAGGGCCGCATCTATTACCTTTGTAAAGGTACGAGGCGAAAGGGCCAGGCCTAACGGAAGGACTCTGTATTGATAAGCTTTCCCTTCGTAAGCAAACCTGGGAAATTTCCTGTGTGCAGGATGGATGGAAACGTGAAAGTATGCGTCCTTCATGTCTATTGTGACAAACCAGTCCTCGGACCTGATTTGAATCGCAACCTGCTTTATTGTCAGCATCCTGAACTTCAGCTGACTGACTGAGTGGTTCAGTTGCCTGAGATCTAGAATGGGCCTCAGCCCTCCATCCTTTTTTGGAACCACGAAATACGGGCTGTAAAACCCCGAGTGCATAATCAAAGGTGGAACCACCTCGATGGCCCTTTTCCTTAAAAGAGATGTTATCTCCTACCGTAGCACGAGAGCTTGATCGGAGCCCACTATAATGGGTGTTATATTGCTGAAACACAGCGGTCGTTGTCTGAATTATATACGGTAGCCGTTTTTTATGATATTTAAAACCCATACCGAAATGTTTGGTAGGCACATCCAAGCCGCAAGATAATTTACTAAGGGAACCAGTCCCTCGGATGACCGAGCACGCTCTTCCGGCTCGCCGGTAAGATGCGGGTTCAACCGTTGAAACAATCCAACCCGTTTGGGACGCATGCCAGTGAAGAGTGCCAAAAGAGCAGAGTGGAGCTGTGGGCACATCTCGCTGCGGCCACAGCACCCCCTGGCGGCTTAATGGAAGTCCTACCAGACTTAAAACAGGACCTTTTGTGTTTTGAGCTTTCTTCGCCGTTAAGAATTCCCTTAAATCTTTCTTAGGCGCTGTCACTGCAGGGCTGGTGTAGCGTCTTTCCCCTGCACCCCGGTCTTGCGGGGTGCGCCACACTCTGTTTTTGACTCCCCCTATATGCTGGTGAGGAGGTCTGATCATTTTTAGCTCTTGAGCTGGCGAGCGGCAAGGAAAAAATGACTGCAGTGCAGCAGACTGCTTTTTGGCCTCTTGGTGTCTCTCTACTACCATGTCAACCATGCCACCAAAAAGCCCTGTCGGTGAGAGAGGGGCGTCAATCAAGGAATCCCTATCCTAGGCTTTCACTTCTGACAGCGTCAGCCACAAGTGTCTTATAGCTGCCACCATAGCTGACATTGAGTGCGCCAACGCTCTTGCTGTTCTTTTGTGGCTCTGAGCGAGAGATCAGCTGTTTTGCCTAATTCAAGGCTCAGTTTCCGGTGCCTTGGGCCACTCTAAACTGAGCCTCTTAACGGCGCGAGTCACTACTTCTAATAATTCATCATAACGTAGTGACTGAGGCTGGTTGTCTACGGTGACAACATCAACCTCCTTGGAGGAAGATGAATGCCCTGCAGACAGTATGCCAGCCTGAGAAGAAGTAGCCGCTCGCGGTGCTTTAACACTTGGGTTCATAACATTTTCCCTGACGGGCTGGAAAGGAGATGGGGGAATCCCCGTCTCCATTTCCTCCAACAGGTCTACCTGGGAACCCCATGATGTCAGATGCCGATTCGCCTCTGCGACAGCTGGGCCTGAGCCACGGGGAACACTTACAAAAACTCCCTCCTCGAAGAGAGCTCTGCGAGAGCGCAAGGTAGCCAGCAAGAGCTGCGTGCATGCCGAGCAGTCTCTTCCCTCGAAAGCAGCTGCTGCATGTGGCTCTCCCAGACACGCCACGTACAAAGAGTGTAATAAAGCGACCACAGGGAGAAGCACATTTTCTGAATGCTGTCTCCTGACTCATGCCTGTCTCTTTTAACAAAGATAGCTGCGACCGACTCACAGAGGTAAGGGGGTTGGGCTGCCTCTGCGGAGGCGGGACGGGACAGGGAAATGGTAAAACAGTTCCAGTCAGTAAATAATATACAACAATAGTAATAAACAACAGGAACTGTTGCTAAATAAATCTATTAACCTGAAATTAAGTGAATTGGTGCATAAAATACGTTACGTGACCATGGGAAGTGAAAGGAAATGCCGTGCTGGCGTCGTTGATATGCTTGCGTTTGACTTCATCTGGCAGCGCCGACCAGATCCATGCTACTTTGCAACGCTGGGTTTTGTTTTGCTTGGAGGAGGCGGACCGGCGAGTGATGAGTAATGTGGATTCTTTCACTTGGATTGCTTTGGCGGATGGCGAGTAGGATGCGCAGGCATGCAGCTTTGGATAGGTATCTGGCTGTCTGGCTGAAAGCGGGGCTGGATCCTCTTGGCGTCACGCTGGGAAAGTTATTGTGAGCCGTGTTGTTGTGATTTCTGCTAGCCGCCGTGGGTACTCGTGGAGGGACGGGCTGAGCGATGAGCTTGAACGGTAGCAATTTGTTAAAAGGCAGGCTGAGGAATTGGATCCTCGCAGAGGTAACATTAGGCAGACGAGTCAAAGCAAGACGATGTTTGAAGGATGAGACTTTGGTCGTGTGATTCCGAAGAATGCACAAAAGCGAGAAGCGGGGAAATGAAAGCTGGGAGAATTTATAGTGAAGGAGAGAGATTTGATTGGGCGCAAATAAACAAGGGATGGTTAGGTAAACGGCTGCCAGCAGTGTATGATTACTCGTTCAGCAATCCTCTCAAAACAAAGTTATTTGCAAAACTTTTACTTTAGTGCCATTAATTTCCTAGGATCCAAACAGGGATGTATTTTAAAACCACCAGACGGTTACATGACTAGTTACAGGAGTAAGTATGGTGACAAAATAAAAACGGTGGCATTTTCCATTAAAGAAGAAAAAAGTATATAAAATATGTAAAATGGTTTGAACTGTATTGTATTGTACTGCACATGCTGCTAACCCAAAGCAGATAAATGATCGTTTTCCAGACAAGCCTAATCATTTTAGTATCCAGTACTAGTCATGTGCACACAGTAGTGATTGTCACCAGATTGTTTGGTTGTGAAGATTGCCATGTTCTGAACAGGGATTTGCTTCCATTGGAGCAGATCCAGATCCAGGGAGCACAGCCTGATAGTCTTGTCTGATAGTCAATCAACATATCACCTCTAAAATCATATGATGCGATTTCAAATTTTCTTTTCTCTGTGGAGTATTTCAAGCTGATGAGATCCCTGAATTTGCAAAGATCAAAGTTTCAAAAACAAAGAGATATTCTTTATAAAAGTTCTAACTTGTTCGCACTCCCTCTTTTCTACGTCAAAGAGTGGGTTTATTTTAATATCACCAAAATGTTTACAAAAAGAAAGGAGGCAGAGCTATTATTCTCGCTGCAGTGTTGCTGCGGGC
>JAUMHR010039306.1:0-12347 GCA_032361145.1 Enteromius fasciolatus
TGTTCCCAGTGGAAAACCCCCCAAAAGTGAGCTGTACTGAACCGTACCGTACCGTACTATGCAGTGGAAAAGCGCCAATAGTCTTCAAGAAAATAGGATTTATTAGTGCACTGTTGATAACAGCATCTTAACTACTTGGTGGTGGTTGTTTTTTTTCTTTATACATATACTGTATGTATGTTTGTGTGTGTGTTCGGATTGGGCCACATTTTTCTGTTCAAGCCCGGCCCGCATCCGATAGAGCAGTAACCGAACCGACCCGAACCCAACAGGCATATAGATATTTATGTCCCAGCCCGATCAAATTTTTTTCTCATACTAATGACACATGCACTTTTTTATGTGGAAAGTCCGCTTTTATTAAGCAACTGTAGGAAGGCGTTCGGAAATGTCAAGAGATGAGAGCATCAGCGCACACGGGAGAAAAAAGCGCCGTTATAACACAGGCGCACATTCGCGCTGATGTGACCGAGCCCAGCCCAGAACCCGAGCATCCTTTCTAAATATCTGTCTGAACCCGGCCCACCCTGTCGGGTACCTGCTCTCAAAGATATTGGCTATGCATTTTTTTTATTTAAGTGACCACTTGTTGCAACCCTAGTTAAATAACTTTTTTCGTTTTAGTTGAGAATTCCAATACCTTGGACCTGGATTTTAAGTTCATGGAGGATATTGAAAAGTCTGAAGCACGCATTGGCATTCCAAATACTCAGTACACCAAGCAAAACCCATTCATTTTCAAATTGGAGGACTACCAGGATGCTGTCATCATTCCAAGGTACAGAATTAACTTGTGATCTGTGAGTCGTACTGCCCTTGCAATTAAGCTCTCATTGATGACTTAGAATGTGCTTTTGTTTTCACTGAAGTTGAACTCTACCCTTCTGTCCCATTCCTCTCTCTAAGGTATCGTAATTTTGACCAGCCACATCGGTTCTACGTGGCTGACGTTTACACAGACCTCACCCCGCTCAGTAAATTCCCCTCTCCAGAGTATGAGACTTTCGCTGAGTACTACAAAACCAAGTACAACCTGGACCTGTCTAATGTTAACCAGCCCCTACTGGATGTGGACCACACATCTTCAAGGTAGGAAGTGGGGAAAAAAAGACACATTCTGGTATGTACATTTTTTTTTCTCCCTCCCTAAGAAATTCATTATATGTCCATGGTGGTCTTTTCCTGTAGATTGAATCTTTTAACTCCCCGGCACCTTAATCAAAAGGGGAAAGCCCTTCCTCTCAGCAGTGCGGAGAAGAGAAAGGCCAAGTGGGAAAGCCTACAAAACAAACAGGTATTAACTGACGGAAAGAATTTGTGGTGATAATTATAAGCCATCATACCTGAATTAAGTCTAATCACACTGCTTGTTCCAGTATTTCCTCCCACTGAGAGCAGTAACGGATGAACAGAGGTTTGACTCACATCAGATAACAGATTTTGGTTGTATTTCTCTTCCATCTGCTTAGATTTTAGTTCCAGAGCTCTGTGCCATTCACCCCATCCCAGCCTCTCTGTGGAGAAAAGCTGTTTGCCTTCCCAGCATTCTCTACAGACTTCACTGCCTTCTGACAGCCGAAGAGCTGCGGTCTCAGACAGCCATTGACGCTGGTGTAGGGACTCAGTCCCTGCCTCCTGATTTTAGGTCAGTAAAAAAAAACTGACAAAAAAACACACAGTATGCATTACACTCTTTTCCAAAACCTATTGAGTTCTAATATTAAGGCATTGTAGGCACACTCTCAATGCAAAGTCTGTTATAAAAGGGTATTACACATAGTTTTAACAATTCATCTTCATCGGAAAATATACTTTGTAGTGGTGAAAAAGGTGGCAAAAATAAAGACTATTAAAATAAAGAAGATTTATTCACCATTATTTACCAAATTTTAATTCAATTGGCATTGGCTGGTAGGTTTTTCTGTTTAACCAATAAATTTAGAAGAAGACAGGACAGTTTCAAAATAGAGGACTTTTATTTTGACTACCCAGATAATTCCAGCTCCTGACTGCAGTATAAATGTATTTTTAATTTGTTTATTGTACAGGTTGATTTTTTTCTCTCTATTTTTTCCATGTTGTTTATTTTCAAATTATTTATTTCTAATTTAGCAAATTCACTGCTCAAATAAAATAAAGGGAACACTAAAATAACACATCCTATATCTGAATGAATGTATGTAATAAGTAATCTTATTAAATACTTCGTTCTTTACATAGTTGAATGTGCTGATAACAAAATCACATAAAAAATTATCCAATTTATTAACCCATGGTGGTCTGGAATATTTTTTCTTATTAGTGTTTTATAGTTAGCTTAGCAAAATGCTAACATCAAACAATGTGACGGATGTACTTTTGCTCTAAATTTTATAATGTTATTTTTATATTGTTACTATTTTATTGGTTGTTTGCTGTAAGGTGTCCTTGGGTGTTCAGAAATGCATCTTTAAATTAAATTGCATTATTATTATTATTAACTCTATTGGATTAATTTGTAACATGAATTGTATGTGTGGCCCGGAGAGATACTTCCTTTATAAAGCATTCAAGTTAATTTGTGAGGTAAAATCTACCTTAGAAAGGCTTCAGCAATCTCTGCATTAAAGGAAGTGCTCCTATTTAAGTCCTAATCTCATTAAATATTAACCCCAGGTATCCAAATTTGGATTTCGGATGGAAGAAATCCATCGACAGCAAGTCTTTCATTTCCTGCCCCAGTGCATGTATGGAAGATGACGATCACTGTAAACACGGCACAAGCTCCGATTCAGACCACACTGCCCTGGAGGGCTGCAGCACGGAGGCCTCCCTGCCTCCAGAGGGCGCTCTCCCATGCAAGAACTGCAACACACCAGATGAAAAGCTAGAAACCCACATGCTCCCTTTGACTGATCTGCAGACACCGAATAAAGACAAGAGCGACTGCGTTTGTTCCCGAAACCTCCCTAATGGCACTCGGGGCGACAGCGACGACCTTCCACATAGGCATGACGTTTGCCAATGCTCTCAGCTGGGCCCTCTGGAGAGTTACCTATCAACACAAACCACTACCTCAGTTCCTGTGCAACCCTCTCCAGCCGGCGAGCCACAGCCCCAGCCCAGCGATGAATGTATCCCAGGCAGGAACTCAGATCTCTGCGATGGACATGTGAAAAAACCTACCTCAAACTGTTGCCCCAAACCAGAGCCGGCAACCAGCACCACAGCACCTTCAGAATTGTCATCAGAGGTCTCTGACGTGACATCAGGTCCAGCCTGGGATTCTCCCAAAACCTTGGGCCCCAACCCCGGCCTCATTTTGCAGGCCCTGACCCTCTCCAACGCCAGTGATGGCTTCAATCTGGAGAGGTTGGAGATGTTGGGCGACTCTTTCCTGAAACACGCCATCACCACCTACCTGTTCTGCACTTACCCTGACGCCCACGAGGGCAGGTTGTCATACATGAGAAGCAAGAAGGTAAGATTCAGCCAAAACCACTTAAGATAATTGGAGTAAATGCTAAACAAAAATCACCACATAATAATCAATTGCAAATTTTACATGCAAATTTTCCTTTTTTTTTTTTAATTAATTAGATATATTTGCAACTTATCTTTTAATTTTCTTTTTAAATTCTTAAAATATTACGCTTAGTATGCACTATACTTTCATTTTTATTAGTAAATATTGTTATTGCTCTTCATTTTTTTTTTTTTTATTAAAACAGATTACTAGAGTGCATTTCACAAGGAAATATGATTTTAGTTTTTTTAATTAAACTCAACTTTTTTACTTTTACTTTCAAGTTCTATTTTTTTAATTTATGAAGTAAATTTTTTTATTACAGTACGCTTAAATGCATAATATTAGCCAGTATTCTTATGTGTTAATAAATAGCTTTATTAAATATTTGTATATATATTTACAATCTATAATTTAAGCAGTTACCGACTATAATTGTATTTATATTACTGTTACCATTTATGTAAAGCCTCATATTTATTTGAATACTGTTTAATTTATTTTTACTTCACGTTAAATGGGAAAGCAAACTTCATTTGCTTCATTGTCTCCAGGTCAGCAACTGTAATCTTTATCGCCTGGGGAAGAAAAAGGGCCTTCCTAGTCGAATGGTGGTATCCATATTTGATCCCCCGGTAAACTGGCTTCCTCCGGGCTACGTCGTGAATCAGGACAAAAGCAGCACAGACAAGTGGGACTCAGATGAGGTATGAGTCAGAGAGCCTCTCCGTTTGTTTACCAGATAGCTCAAGTCAAGCTTAACACAATATCAACATGCATCTTCATGCACAATTACAAGTTTGTTTACATGGCTCTGTGCCTTGTAGGAACAGCTGAGGAACATCTTAGGGTTGAGCTGCAGCTGTTTCCTGTCATTGCCACTAGGGGGCAGGTTCATCCTTTCTGGGTTAAGCTCGTTTCGGAGTGGATTTATTCATGCAATTGTTTGTTTATTATTCATGGAAAGATTGGAAATAGTCAGTTCAGCATGACACACATTTGGTTTGACACTAATGGCAAAAACATCTTCCTCAATTCACTTATCTTCTCCAGAACAATTATTTCCAAACCTCTGCATACAAGAAGTGGATGTAAAGTAAAAGGTAGCACAACTCATTTTAGATTAAATAAAGCAACACTTACTTAGATTTCTGTAGAATTAGGAAACGACCCTAGAACAAACTGATTTTTTTTTTTAATAATAATAATAATAATGCAATGGCAACATACAACAAATAATATTTGTATTTTAAACTATATAAATTAAAGATAGACTACCATCCAAAATGTTGTTACAAAAATATTAATTTACATGCTTTAAATTGATCAGTTGACAAAATTTAGCAGCATTGGTTAACATCGGTTTCAAAATTAATAAAAATAAGCAATAAATATTTGTCCTTGACCTCAAATGACCATATTATGATGTTTTCGGAAGAATCATGTGACACTGAAGACTGGACTAGTGGCTGCTAAAATTTCTATACAAAATATAAAATTTCACAATATTACAGTTTTACAATATTTCTTAGTTTTGAGTAAATAATTGTAATTTCGGTGAGCATAAGAGACTTATAAAATCTTTCCAATCCCCTAATGTTTTTCACATTATCCAAACAAGAGCAACTTTTATTCTATAATTTGAAAATGCAACTTTATAGATTCTTAAAATGTTATTACCTAGTAGAAATATATAATGGAATTCAAGATATCTGCAGCTCTTAACCCAAGGCACAATTCAAAGGAGCATGTCAGGCCAGGAAGAGGTGCAACAATTATTTTAAATGAAAAATCTGAAATATTAAGTAGAAGCCACAGTTTTCCATCTGTGTTTAAGCATATGTGATGTATTAGGACATGTGCAGAAGACCAAGTGAGAAAAATGGAAAGAACTCTGCTTCTGGTTTCTACCAGCCCTCTCTATGGTTTCTTCGGAGACTGGCTATATGTTTTGGGTCTCTTTGTGTGGTTCAGGGTGTATGTGTATGGTACGAGTGCACTAAATTCGCCTCGGGTGCTGTAATTTTAAGTGTCACTTCCATGTATTATTACAGTATAAGGTGTAAGGATATTAACATTTCAATGAATATGCAATAGACATTTTCTCATATGGTCAGCGTTATAGCATATTAATGATGAAAAAAAAATAGTTTCAGGGTACAATTCAGCTTTTGAATCGCATTAGATTGGATGAGTCATTGACTTGGACTGGAAGCCTCTGCTCTGTTAGAGCTCTTCTGAGCAAACATAATACTGTAGTCGAACTAAAACACTTTAAATTGTAATCTTTGCAAATCTGTTGTAGATACTACACCTTGGCTTTACAGGGCTCTTGGACTCAGTGTTCCTTTCGTGATGTTGTTGGGTTTGTTTTGTTTAAGCTCTGAGACATGGGAAATCTGTTTTTGTTTCTCAGAATAAAGATTTGGCCAACGGAAAAGCCAGTGATGATGAGGATGATGACGATGACGCAGAGGATGTGGAGGTCGAGCCGTCTAAAGAAGAGGTCAATGTGGAGGATGAGCTGGAGTACTACTATGAACACATCAGATTCATCGATAACATGCTGATTGGCTCCGGCGCCTTCGGGAAGAAGATCTCCCTCCAGCCGGCTGAGCCCGGCTATGAATGGAAAGCTCCTAAAAAAGCCCACAACTCTCACTTTTCCCCAGACGGCGGCGCTGACGAGTTCGATTACAGTTCTTGGGACGCCATGTGCTACCTGGACCCTAGCAAAGCTGGCGAGGAGGATGACTTCGTGGTGGGCTTCTGGAACCCCTCAGAGGAAAACTGTGGCACGGATATTGGGAAGCAGTCCATCTCCTACGACCTCCACACCGAGCAGTGCATCGCCGATAAGAGCATAGCCGACTGTGTGGAGGCCCTGCTGGGATGCTACCTCACCAGCTGTGGGGAGAGGGCGGCCCAGCTGTTCCTGTGCTCCCTCGGCCTGAAGGTGCTCCCGGCGGAGAAGCAGAGTTCAGGGGGGTCGGCTGAGCTTCAGTACGGCTGGCTGAAGATCCCTCCACGCTGCATGTTCGACCACCCGGATGCCGAGCGCACCCTCAACCACCTCATCTCTGGCTTTGAAAACTTCGAGAAGAAGATAAACTACACGTTTAAAAACAAGGCATATCTTCTGCAGGCGTTCACTCACGCCTCGTATCATTACAACACCATCACAGGTCCGCAGACATTATTTACACAGCTCAGTTTCTGTTAGGAGTCCAACAATAATTCCTTTATGAATTTTTCCATACTACTAGTTAAATGACCACTTACAACAAATATAAGTATTTTTTTATTATATTTTATGTTATATAATGTATAATAATAATAATAATAATAATACATGTATAATTTAATATAATAATACATTATTTAAAACAATATAAAAAACACTATTATATTAAATTGGTTGAATTTATTACTTTTTATTATATTCTATATGAAGCCATAATATAATACATTTAATGTTCAATTTAATATAAAAATTATTTTAATAAATTAATTAAAACATAATTAAATGTAATGCAATATTTTATTAAATTGTTTATTACTGTTAATATTTTTTGTTAAATTATATAATAAAATATAATAGTTAATACAAAAAATGTATACAATATAATATACACTTTTATATTAAATTGGTTTATTTATTACTATTATATTTTATTATGCCATTCATAATAATACACTTAATGTTCAATTTAATATAATAATTATTATAAGGACGTAATTAAAACATAGTTAACAATATTTTTACAAATGGTTTATTACTGTTAATATTATTGTTAAATTACGTAATAATTTGATGCTAATTATTATTTTATCTTCATAAAATAAGCTATTTAAAATTAGCTGTTTTTATTAATAATTTTTACTGATTTTACGTTATAGCTTATTATATTTAATATATAAAAAATATTATATTCAATAATATAATAAAATGCTTTCTCATAACTTTTTGTAGTTTGTACACTTTCATTTCAACAGTTAATTTGGATTACTCACACATATATTGCACAATATATTGCATATAATTTATAAAAAAATATATTTAGTTACTGAAAGTAACTCCAAGCGTGAGATGAAGTATTTTGATTTATATAACTATGTTTTTTTTCTTAATCAAAAATCAGACTGATGCAGTTAGATTAGTATGTTTCATTCAAACCAAAAAATCATGAGCATTTTTAAAATTTATTCGAAAGATGAGGCTCAATATAATAATCGTTTCTACAGAAAACAAATAATGTATTTTCAGCTGTGTTTTTTACAATCACTTCATATTTCTTGTGCTGTGACCCTGTTGTGTTACTGTTATGTGTTATTAATGCTCTTTTTTTTTTTTACCTTCTTTGTTGAACTCTAAACTTTGGACAGATTGTTATCAGCGGTTGGAGTTCCTTGGTGATGCAATTTTAGACTACCTCATAACAAAGCACCTTTATGAAGATCCCCGGCAGCACTCCCCAGGCGTGCTGACCGACCTGCGCTCTGCACTTGTCAACAACACCATATTTGCTTCCCTGGCTGTCAAGTACGATTACCACAAGTACTTCAAAGCTGTCTCGCCCGAACTGTTCCACGTGATCGATGACTTTGTGCAATTTCAGCTGGAGAAGAACGAAATGCAAGGAATGGATTCGGAGGTGAGCTATCATCTCAGCGTTATCTGTTAAAGATATTAGGCCTTGGAAATGATCCCTTCGTTTATGCCATTGTCAGCATATATATGGATAATATTTCATAAAGATTTAGTACCGTGACATCCTATCACTGGCGGTCATCGGGAATCTGGTCTGTGTTTGTATTTGTTTTCGTTTTTGGATTGTAAAAATGCAGTTGGATTTAATTTATTTTGAAATGGTTATCTTGGCACCGAATCTGGTCTTGTTTGACTGGAAAGCATTTTATGCCTAAGGGACAACACTGGATACTGAAAGAGGAAAGACAAATTGAATAAAATAAGTAATGTTCCCCTTAATTACATAGCTGGGTAATGATGTCCCCAATATTGGACGTTTAGGTTTTTTAAGCATAATACTAAAAGTAATTGATCGCAGTTCATTTTGAGAGGAAATAACATTACAGTACAGCAATGCTGTCAGTTCACATTTAAAGTTACGACCACATTTTTTTTCTGCAAACCATTTTCTGCTGTTGTTGCTGTTGATTAGTTTGGGGATGTGAATTTGACATGGATAAGCACAGTTTTCTGTCCTGAGAGGAAACACTTATTTTCTGAGTATGTGAATGAAAAAAAAAACAGAAGTGGAATTGTTTTTGCTCTCTCTTAGCTTCGCCGATCGGAGGAAGATGAGGAGAAGGAGGAAGACATTGAGGTCCCCAAAGCAATGGGAGACATCTTTGAATCGCTAGCTGGTGCAATTTACATGGATAGCGGGATGTCACTTGAGACAGTTTGGCAAGTGTATTATCCAATGATGAGGCCGCTCATAGGTAAGGGCCAAAGACGTACAGACGAGTAAATCAGTTCTGCATTTCTGTTCCGTCTGATTGTCTGCAGGCTCATGTGGCGAAGACCATAAGTTCAGTCATTTTCAAACGTCGTGCCATTTTTATGCATGATGAAATGCCAGATTGAAATGTTCTGCTTTTGTTTTCACCTCGTTTTCTAGAAAAATTCTCCGCTAATGTCCCTCGATCCCCAGTGCGTGAACTCCTGGAGATGGAACCGGAGACGGCTAAGTTCAGGTGGGAATGTCTTCGCCTTATACGCAAGCAACCTCTAAACATAATCACCTGCGAAATACGTGCACAGTAGCCATGATTTGAATGTGCCGAACACTGTAAAAGTTACTGTATCAGTGCGTGGTTCAGAGCAGATATGAGGTCATTTTGAAAATTCGGAATCTCGACTCAATTTCCGAATTCCTGCAATGTCCTTATAAGCTGTAATGTGAGTAGGGCTTGATTGAGACCAAAATTTTGGCTTTGGTGAATCAGTATAAACACTAAATAAGCTTTTTCACCATGCCGAAATAATTGTTTGTATTATTATTAAAAAAATCTGTAGTTTTATAACATTTATATTAGTTGAAAAAAATGTATATTTAATTTAAATTATATACACATTATTATTGTTGTTGTTTTTAATAATAACAATAATTTTAATAATTATGTTATTACAATAAAAATATCTAATTTATATTGTGGGGTATAATGGTAGCAAAACAGAAATGTACCATTCACAATAAAGTATGCTTGATGGTTGCATAAACCTAATTTATCTTAATTATTATTATTATTAATATTATTCTGTAGGCTTTATATCCAAATGTTTGGTTAATCTCATTGTTAAAATGTAAAAAATAAAATTAATAATAATAACTCATTTAATTAATAATAATAATTAAAACAATTATTATATACAATAATTATTACTGATAGTATTGATATTAATATTATCATTATTTTTGGTGATAAATATTAGTGCAGTCAAATAGTCAAATGCTGAATAAAGGTTTTGTTTACAAAATATATGTGTGTACTGTGTATACTACATGTGTGTGTTTTTATATATATATATATATATATATTGTATATATCTATAATCATAGAATTTATATTATATTCATATAATTTATATTAATTAATATACACAGTGCACACTATATATTTAGTTTTTTTGTTGTAATAATTACATTTCAAATTATATATTAAAAGCTCTGTTTTGCAGCCCAGGTAAGATACAGAAATGATAGAAATTATATAGTTAATGCTAAATAATTTTTTTTACCACCAGTACACAGTTTTGTAGTTATCTGTTCTTCAATAATAAGTAATTGTGTAATTTTTTTGTCATATTAGTCATAGCCATAGCTCTGTTTTTCTTTTTGTCTCCCCTGACAGCCCTGCGGAGAGAACCTACGATGGAAAAGTACGGGTGACGGTGGAAGTGGTGGGCAAAGGCAAGTTCAAAGGAGTGGGCCGCAGCTACCGTATAGCCAAGTCAGCGGCCGCCCGCCGAGCCCTCCGCAGTCTCAAAGCCAATCAACCTCAGGTCCTAAACAACTGAGCTTCAGACAGCAGGCACCCCAACGCACCAGTCAAAAACACAGCAGAATCCCTCTCGGCACCAGTTTACGGCCGAGACAAGAATCGTGACCGACAGCGTTCTCACTGGGGTCGTCAAACTCAAATGAATTGAGTCAAAAAGATTTCAGCGTGATTCACAAAGGGTTCATATTTCATTTTATTCTTTACGTGCGCAAACACAATCTTTTTTTCTCCCCAGCTTTGTTTGATCACGAGTGCTTTTTTTTATGTATTGCAAGTGTTAAGATAAAGGTCAGGTCTTCCCCCCCCCATCCCTTCCCTATTTTTATTAACATTTAAAAAGATATATGCTCTGCTTTGTGGTAGTGGTTTAAAAACAAGCTAAAGCTTCTAGGTAGTATTACAGTGTACATAGTTTAAACTCCAAGGTATCAACTAAATAAGAGAAAAGACAGTGACATAAAAACACAAAATTCCTCAATCTGTGCACTAGTGCCAGTTTTGCCGCCGTTTGGCAGGTAGGGCACACGAAAAGAAAGATGGTGTTGATGTGAAGTGTTTTTCTCTATCTTGAGATGGTATAATCTCAATCAAAATTGCACTTCTCTAGGGTCCGCTTTATTTTGATGGAGCGTTTTTTTTTTTTTTTGTCAGATCACAGTAAAATCATTTAGCTCTGTATTGTATTGAGTGAGAAATGCCCTCGCATCCTTAAGATGGATAGGAATTTGACATTCCCGATTACTGTAATCAACGGCACTTGAGGACGCATGTTCGTGTAGCCGGCCGGATGGGTTGTATAGACGTCATAGAGCTACGTTATATTAAAAAATATGATATTAAATGTTTATTACGACATATTCGTTGATACTTGGGTTTCAGTAATGTCTTTTGATACTGATATTGATGATATTTAGTTGACAGTCTTTATGAACATTAGATGTCTTCATAGACTGACTTGACTGACTTAGTTTTGATATTACGACACGAACGATAAACAGGAGGACATATCACCTGGGAAAATATGCTGCAGATTTTATATTAAAAAAACGGAAAGAGAAAAATAGGATCGGATAATTCTGTAAGACACAAAGCACCTTTACGTACCGTCGTTATGACAAACGGATTTTTCGCTAGATGACTTCACGTGCATCGCTTACCAAAGTCGATTCTGATGCAGCGTTGTGAGGTTGCACCTGTTAAATCAATCCCTCAACATTCACACGTTTGGAGATGTGGTAACCAGCCTTTGTTTAAGTGGAAATGTGTTGTAGTAGCCTCTTGTCTAGCCTAAATGTTTTCATTTTAATAGGCATTCTTCACTTGAATACCTCAGTTAATTGCATGCATTTTTTTTTTTTTTTTTGGTGCTATGTTTAAGCTTGAATTTCTCATCTTTTTGCACTGTAACTGTATTACCTCTTAATTTTACCTTTTTGAAATCTGTTGGGTTGGTTTTCTGTTCTGTCAGCTCGTCAGAAATTGTTTCCCCGTTTGTTGTTTCTTTTGGTTTTTGTGCTTGAAGGGGAAATGCTGAGAAAAAAAAACGTTCTCCGCAAATAAGCTTGATGCCTCTCTGATGAGCTCGGATTTTCCTTGCATTGTGCATCCGATCAGAAGGGTTACTTAACACTTGAGAAAATCGATAGATTGCACTCTAATACGTTCTTATAAGCCATGCATCTCACCGTTCTTGCAGTCTTACCAACTCTAATTTAACCCCAGTTTTTTTCTCAGTCAGTAAATTAAAAACAGCACCCCCTTATCTATCATTGCTTCCCTAGAAATAAGGGTGCAAATTTGAACATCCTAAAGG
>JAUMHR010039377.1:0-12341 GCA_032361145.1 Enteromius fasciolatus
CTAATCTCTGGGTTGGGCAACTCAGAGTTCAAGTTTAAACTCTGAGTTGTTTGAACCTCCTTTCTGAAATAGGCCCACTATGTACCAGTGTGTACTTAAACTATGGTTACAGAATGTGAATCCATTTGCAGAAGTTTATTAAAAGCAAAAGGCAGAGACAGGTTAATCAGTTTAGGCAAGTGCCTGGCTTGGCATTACGCATTAAAAAATTATTTTTAGAATTTTCACATCTAATCGCAGTTACACTTGCTGGAACTTTTCAGGAACTCGAGCTGCGTCGACGAGACTCTATGGGAACGCCCTCACCATGACGGCTCTGAATCATGTGTTGAATTAGCCAATGAGGAATTGGGACGTCATAGGCAGGTGAACTCACTGGCCAGGAAGCATATATGCATGAGGAATGCTGCCGGCGAACTAGCTTTTCTGTCATTCAGCAAAGCACTCTGTGTTTAAAAACTTGTGTTTGTCTGCTAGTTTGAAAGTGTCTCTGTTTTTCATAGAAAATAAAAGAAAAAGAATGTCAAAACAAAAGAAAAGTAGGGGTGAGAGCAGCTCACAATATAGTGTGTGTGCACCGCCGTGCAAGCGTTTTATCCTCCCCGAGGATACACACTCTTTGTGTTGCCTGCATGGAAGCGAGACACGCAGAAGAGAGCTGCAGGCATTGTGAGGTCCGAGCCGCAGCGTAGCAAACTCGATGGGAGGTTTCTGCATGCTCAGCAGCCAACTCCAAGAAGGAGCCTACCGTTTTTTCCTGATCTTCACACCGATGTGGAAGAAACTGTTCTCATCCCGCCTATTCATCCCTGCGTCTGAATGCTAAGGCAATATTGTGGGGATGAACGAGAACGGTTATAAGTTGATGCCACGTCGTTGACAGGCACCAGGAGGCGCGATGCCAAGTGCCGGCATTTCAGCGGTATCTCCCTCGCCGCTGGCAGGAGCAGTCCCACGCGTGTACCAGCTCCTTATACATGGACAAGCAGAAACAGAGCGTTGCTGCGAAAGCCCCACCACAACATCTGGCTTGTTGGCAGCGCTCTGTTGTGGGGCCAACTAAAAAAAGGAAAGACCTGAGGGTTGTCCTTAAAGAAAAGAGGAAACAGGCCCCGCAGAAAAAGAAGAAGCCCTGAGATGAGGGCTTCAGAGGGCAGCCCCTGCCGGGGAACAGCACACTTCACCAGAGGGTGCGGTGCTCGCTCAAACCCGGCACCCCCAGGAGATCACCCTGAGGGGTGTCTCCGCCAAACACCTCTCTCAGTTTCCCCAGCCCGAAAACATCATAACGGGGATGGGATGTTCACCACCAGGCTCTCAGGAGCGCAGCTTCACCCTAGGGTGGGCTGCGTCGAGACATTCTGCCTGTTCCTCCAATAACACCAGAGGCCAGCCTTGAGAGGCTGGTTCCCTTAGTAGGCTATTTAACAGCGTGGAAACTACTACCACATGTGTCTCAATGGGTTCTGCGTACTGTAGAAGGAGGATACAGAATTCAGTTCGGGCAGTCCCCGGTGTGCTGAGGTCCATTTTAGATCTGAGAATACTGAACCGCTCAGTGATGAAACTGAAGTTCAGAATGCTTACTGTAAAGCAGGTCGTGTCACAAATCAGGTTCGAGGACTGGTTTGTCACGATAGATCTAAAAGATGCGTACTTCCTCGTATCAATCCATCCTTCTCACAGGAAGTTCCTGAGGTTTTTTTCGGGGGCAAAGCGTAGAAGTATCGGGTCCATCCATTTGGTCTTGCACTCTCACCCCGAATGTTTACAAAGTGTGTGAATGCAGCGCTGGCACCGCTGCGACTACAGGGTATTCGTATACTGAATCATATTGACGACTGGTTAATCTTGGGCCAGCGAGGTGTGCAGACATCGAGATGTCATCCTCGCTCACATGAAACGTTTGGGGTTGTCCTGTTCAGAGAACCACTTATCTTGGCATGGTGTAGGATTCGACCATGATGCGGGCACGTATGACACCCGCTCGAGTAGTTTCAGTCCCCGCTGCAATCGCGAGAGTAAAAGAAGGCCGGTCACTCACTGTCAAGCTGTTTCAAAAATTGCTGGACCTTATGGCATCTGCGTCCAACGTGATACCTATTGGCCTGCTGTACATGAGACCCCTACAGTGGTGGCTCAGAAACAAAGGTGTATCCCTGAGGGGAAATCCCCTTTGCATGATCAAAGTGTCACGCCATGCTGGACGTGCCTTAGACATGTGGAGGAAACCTCAGTTTCTAAAACAGGGTCCACGGTCGCTCAGCCTGAGGTTTGTGGGAAATTGCCATCTTACTTGGCACATCAATTGTCTAGAGATGCTGGCAGTGTTCCAGGCACTCAAATATTTTCTCACAGACGTAAGAGACAGACACGTGTTAGTATGCACTGACAAAACGTCTCTTACATCAACCACCAAGGAGGTCTGATGTCGCGCCCCTTGTACAAGCTGGCACACCAGATCCTTGTGTGGGCCCGAGAAAGATTCCTGTCACTGAGAGCCATCTACATTCCCGGGCATCTGAATGTAGGAGCAGACATCCTGTCGAGACAGCGGCCGAGGCCCGGAGAATGGATGCTCCACACCGAGGTGGTGGAGCAGATCTGGAGAGTATTTTACAAGGCAGAGGTGGACCTCTTCACGACAAGGGAGAACGTGCAATGTCCCCTTTGGTACTCTCTAGTTCATCCGTCAGCCTACTGGTAGTAGTACCGTTCTGACCGGGCCGAGTATGGTTCTCAAACCTGATATTTCTTCTAGGCGGCTCTCCGTGGGAGATACCGATCAGGAGGGATCTCCTCTCACAAGCAAGGGGCACCATAGTGCACCCTCGCCTGGAGTTGTGTCCAGTCCAGAGCTCCATCCACGAGGAAACTGTATGCCTGGAAGTGGAAACTTTTCACTTCTTGTTTCACTTCTTGGTGTAGAGAACACCAACAAGATCCGGTCAACTGTCCAGTTGGTAAAGTGTTGGAATTCTTGCAGAGTAGATTCTCTACTGGGGTCACCCACTCCACCCTGGCTATATCGGCCTACCACTCCTCTCTCGGTGGACATACATTGGGTAAAGAACCCCTGGTCATACGTTTCCTTCGTGGTGCGCTGAGGTTGAGGCCTCCGGTACGTTCCCGGGTACCAACCTGGGATCTGGCTGTAGTGTTAGAGGCCCTCTGTAGGCCACCTTTTGAGCCCATATAGGAGATCTCAGATCATTTGCTAACGATAAAGACCACACTACTGCTTGCGTTGTGTTCTCTGAGGAGAGTAGGTGACCTTCAGGCCCTATCAGTGGCCCCTACACATCTTGGCTTTGCGCCGGGCATGGCCAAAGCCTTCCTGTACCAGCGAGCGGGTTACAGTCCTAAGGTACCTACGGTCACACCACAGCCAGTAGTACTACAGGCCTTCAACCATCCTCCCTTCAGGGAGCCTTGTCAGCAGAAGCTAAACTGTATGTGTCCAGTGCGAGCAGTCTGTTTTTATGGGTTGGATTTGCGAGCCACTTCATGCTCTTCTGTTCTCGTTTAGCTGTGCACAAACACACACTAGGCAGGGAACTTGAAAGTCTGGGGGCATGGGCATCTCGTTCCCATAGCGCCTTGTAGACGTAGCTCGAGTTCCTGAAAAAGAAACGTCTCAAGGTTATGTATATAACCCCAGTTCCTTGAAGGAACGAGACGCTGCATCTCAAAACCATACTTTCGGTATCCCCTGCCAGGCGCTCCGCTGCATGACAGGAGCTAGTTTGCCGGCAGCATTCCACGTGCTTAAATGCTTCCTGGCCAGTGACGTCACCTGCCTATGACGTCCTAATTCCTCATTGGCTGATTCAACACACGATTCAGAGCCATCACACTGAGGGCGTTCCCATAGCGTCCCGTTGACGCAGCGTCTCGTTCCTTCAAGGAACTAGGGTTATATACATAACCTTGAGACGTTCTTGAGGGCCATTAGTTATCGGTGCTTTAATTACAGAATGTGTGGATGGGGAAAAGATTTTCTCAGTGTTTTTGAAAACATTATGAAAATACATTGGAATAATAATAAAAAAAAAAATTGTCAGGTTTTTATTATTCCACTTCAGCACATCCGAATGGTTATTTTGCAAGAGTGGCATAAGAAGCTATTTATATGTTACTTTTCTGCATTGTAGTTGACAGGTTTAGGTGAATGCCCTTAACTTTCTATGAAAGTTGATTTCCAAGCAATGGTCTCATAACTTTAAATAACATGTGTAATTTTAAGTTCTGTAAGAGTAAAAACTAAGATTACAAAATAGTTAGTAAGTATTTTACATTTTTTTCAACCTGTAATGAACAAATGTAATTCCCACCACATCTCAAAATACAGCTGTTATTTCAAAATATAATAACTTATTCCACATAAGAATTGTCCAAAATAGTTTTTGTAACTATTTTTTACCAGTTTTTCCACAATGTACAATAAGTGTAAATTTGTCACTGAGACCTAATGCTGAAGTGTTATCATGCCATCAAGAGTCACTGATCCAGGTTCAGCCGTCAACGAACGATCTCAGTCTCCTGAGTTTTAATGAACTACACCTGTTCCCAATAGAGCATGCTGTATAAATACAGCAAACACCAAGGAGATGAGCTTGAGGTAAATACCCTGTCTGCTTACCTTTTACCTCTCGCTAAGGACTAACGTAGTGTAGTAAAGAAAACACGGTTCCTTTAATCTTATTCACTGTGTTGTTCTATTACCATTCCTATTGGCTGTTAGTTACGTCAGTTAGAGAGTATGCGCTGAGGAGGCGTGTGCGGGGTTGTTAGTTCAGTCTTAGAGGTTGCTCGCATGCTCATTGCACGGTCGGAAAATCTGCTGTTCTGTGCTGGAGCAAGAGCATCTGTCAGCGTGAACAGCGACATGCGAATTGTGTACATATGCCATTTGTGCTGTTAGTGAGTAAACTGTGAAACTAACTCTTCAGTAAGCTTAGTAAATGTTAAGGAAAAGATCTTCTTGTCGTGGCTCATTCTTCCCACATCTCCACGTAGGCCAATGCATAAACAAAACTAACTGCACGTACGACAGTATCTTTACTGTCAAGGAAGCCTCGCTGTGTAAAGAGTTCTGCGCATTCCAGCACCTACCTGCACCGAGCACCTCTAAAGGATGAAGTCACGGATTCGACAGGCAAGTTCAGCTGTGCTCTCGAAATCCCCTTGACTTTGCTCACCTGTTACTTACCTGTTTTCACAGAGCACCGCGTCTGCTGGATGATTTGGAGATCGTTGCACAGAGAAACTGAAAGTAGAAGTGCAGTGGCCGGTTATGTTTGTGCGATCAGGAGATCGCTCCATTAAGACTGTGCTCTGTTTACTGTTTTCTTTGATTTGATTATATTGAAGCCCTGCAAATACTCTAATCCTGTTAAATAAAAAGAACCCTTTTCACTCACCTGATTGTTGTTCCATCTCTTCCTATACTGAGTGTTACAGAAGCTCAGCCCCTCAAATTCAAACACACTATTCCATGCGCTCAGCATGGACGGCAAAGCAGCAGGAGAGATGAGTGGATTTCAGGCAGTATTACATGCGATTAAGGAAACACGAGCTCAGCCACCGACCACTACTAGCCCTATGAATTGCCCTCTACCATACTCCGGTGAGCTTGTTTCTTGCAATGGATTTCTTTTTTTGTGATTGTTTATTTATTGTAGAACCAAGCCAGCTTGATAGCTAGCAGCAACTATATACATGTCAGGGTTTGCATTAACAGAAGCTATAAGAGACCATACAGGATAAACAGAAGACAAAAACAATCAGAGAAATAAGGAGCATAAATCAAATAAATAGATGCCTTTTTTAGGGTGACACACAATCTACCTGCCAGTGAGGTATATTACTATTTGCCTTATATTGCAGTCTGGTCTATCTAGTTATTATACTAGAAAGTTTTTCAATGAACTGCGACCATGCTTGGATTGTATGGGGTTTAGCTCTATTCCTCATTGCTGTAGAGCGCTCTAGCAGCGCAATATTTTTTAACTCTATTAGCCACATTTTGTCCGCTGGGAATGTGGGTTCGTGCCAAATTGAAAAAATAACATTCTTGGCTGCCGTCAATGCAGTATGAAATATCCGTCGTTGGTGGACATTTAAATTAAGGTCGTAGTCGTCATTCAATAAACAAATATTGGGATACTTAGGAATAAACCTATCACAGAGATCAGAGATTGTTCGACACACCTTATCCCAAAATAAACTGATACTTGGACAGTCAAAAAACATGTGCATATAAGTCCCCACTGTATTTGAATTACACAATGTACAAAAGGGAGAAGGTAATCGCTTCATTCTGTGTAGGACATATGGAGTTGCATAGGCCTTGTGGATCAGTTTATAATGTATGAGTTGATGCGCCGGATTCTTGGACATCGCTGAAATGCTGTCCCAAATCCAGTCCCAATTGAGATTGTAGGTGGGTAGTTCCTTTTCCCATATCGTAGTGATTGGGAGTGTAGCAGAGTCATAATTCAGGAGTTTGTTGTAAATATTGGAGACAGCTCCACGTGACAGGGGAAAATTTATCCAGCTCCACAGTGGATGAGTGATCAGATTACAGTTCCATGGTACCCCGTAAGCTCGCATTGCACTTCTCAACCTTAGGTACAAAAAGTAGGAACTTCCGGGAAGATTATAAGCTGCTTTTAGGTCCTGAAATGACCTTAAACCCTGTTTATCGAAAATATCACCCAATACCAAAACACTTTGAACTGACCACGGCTTAAAAACAAAGGGTTTACCCCCAGATTGCAAGCGATAATTATTCCAGATTGGGGACTCTTTTGTGAATTTGTTTTCCCATTTAGTAAATTTGCAAACATCATACCAGATTTTAAGGGAGTCCGCTACTATTTTATTATTCACTTGTCTGGTTTTCTTAGGAAGCCCAGTGAATAATAGATCTTGTAAGCAATGTGGATGGACAGCTGCGGCTTCGATGGTGCGCCACGCAATATCAGAATCCGCTTCCACCCATGTTTTCAATGAGCGGAGTTGACATGCCCAAAAATAAAAAAGAATGTTGGGAAGTGCTAAACCCCCTTTGATCGTAGCTCTCTGTAAAGTTTTAAGTTTAATTCTTGGACGTTTGTTGCTCCATATGAATTTAGTTATCATGGAATTAATTTCTTTGAAAATTGTTAACAAAAATATAAGCCTAGGTAAAACATTAATTTTGATGATTGCGATCCTGCCTTGCAAAGAAATTAAGAGTGCTCCCCATCTCTCCAGGTCCCGTCTGATATTACCAAGTACGGAGCTATAGTTTTGTTTGACCACAGCCTGGAGTGAAGGAAGAATCTGAATTCCCAAATATGTAAAAGCATTGGTAACCGGTATCGTGGAGGACACAGATGTGACGTCCGTTCGTTCAGATAATGGCATTAATACTGATTTCCCCCAATTAATTTTGTACCCGCTCACATCACTAAAATCTTGGAATATTTTAAGACATTGCGTAAGAGAGGTAGAAATGTCGGATAAATATAGTAGAATGTCATCAGCAAAGAGAGAAATGTGGTGTCTATAATTATCTATAACAATAGGGGAGATTATGTGATCCTGACGAATTGCCTGGGCCAGGGGTTCTAAAGAGATTGCAAACAGCAAAGGCGAGAGAGGACAGCCCTGTCTCGTACCTCTACCCAATGGAAACGCACTGGAGCAACTCATTCCTGTCGACACCCTTGCTGCTGAGTTTGTGTAGAGAGTCCGTACCATGTGTATGAAATGAGTGCCAAAGCCAAAACACTTCAGAACTGACCAGAGGTAGGACTACTCGACGCGGTCAAAGGCTTTCTCTGCATCTAGCGAGAGAATGGCACTTTGATCATCGATCAGGTTGGACCTATCTATGATATTCAGTAAGCGCCTGACATTATCTGTCGCATGGCGACCTTTAAGGAATCCAGTCTGGTCATATGAAATTAGTGACCCTGCAATTTGGTCTAAGCGGCGGGCTAGAACTTTGGCGTATAACTTAGTATCTGTATTTATTAACGAAATCGGTCTATAATTAGAGCAGCTGGTCCTTCCCCTTTTTCAAAATCAGGGAAATTAACGCCGTATTCTGATCCCTGTGGAAGGAACCTGCATCTATTGCAAATTTTACGGAGTCGAGGATAAGCGGACCGATTAGATCCCATACTGCTAAGTACAGCTCCGGGGGTAACCCATCCAGACCCGGGGCTTTACGTTTGTTCATTGACTCTAGTGCCTCTTTTAATTCACCTAATTCAATAGGCGAATCTAAATAATTCCGTTGCTCCTCGCTTAGGCACTGAAGATGTAGTTTTGATAAAAAATCAGTACTTTGATGATTCTCATCCCCCAATTCAGAGCTGTAAAGATGTTCATAGAAGTTCTTAAAT
Organism: Enteromius fasciolatus; assembly: GCA_032361145.1. NCBI lineage: Eukaryota > Metazoa > Chordata > Actinopteri > Cypriniformes > Cyprinidae > Enteromius > Enteromius fasciolatus. The sequence goes on from JAUMHR010039377.1 coordinate 8,400, forward strand.
GTAACATTCACCTCGTCAGGGGCCATGCGCAGGACATCTTTACTATCCTTAATGGCTGGTATCGACGATATTATATCATTATGTTTCAGTCTCAGGGCAAGTAGTTTAGTGGGTCGTTCTCCATTAAAATAATAATTTTGTTTAGTGCGATGGATTAGGAATTCTGCTTTCCTTTAGTGCTTTTTTAGTAAAATTGCCTTACAATCCGATTTTAAGTTTCCTAGAATTCCACTCTTTTGTTCTGAAAAATGTTCTTTTAAATCTTTCTCCAATATTTCGATTTGTTCCTCCAGCCGAATTAATTCTTTAGTTTTCGACTTATTTTCATAGGAGGCAAAGGAAATGCAGTTCCCTCTCAAAAAGCATTTGGTTGTTTCCCATAAAATCTGTGAGTTTACAGCTGAACTAGAGTTCTCTGACAGAAACACCGTCAAACTGTCCCGAAGCTGTTTAGTAAAATCATCTTTCAATAGCAAAGTTGTATTAAATCGCTATCTTTTTGTTTTATGAAATTTTATAGGTGAACACAAATTACCAATCACTGCCGAATGGTCTGAGATCAACATGGGAAGAAAACCAATACTGTTTACACTCTGGATAAGGCCTTTTGATACTAGAATATAATCTATTCTTGTAAAGGTTTTATGTCGGAAAGAATAAAAAGTGTAATCCCTGCAGTTTTCATTCTTCATCATCCAGATATCGCATAAGTCATTATCCCAAATGAAATCGTTAAATGCTTGTGACGAGTGATCCTTATAAATCACGGAGATTGATTTATCAATTGACGGATTGACCACTGTGTTAGCATCTATACCCACCACCAGGCTGTAGTCACCAAAACCGAGAAGGAGCCTAGTGAGCTTAGGGAAAAACTCTGCATCAAATTTATTAGTAGCATAAACTGAAACAAAAACTATTTTTAGATTATTCCATGTTCCTGAAACATATGTAATACATCCATGCTCATCACCTCCTGATTTCTCTATTATGAATGGAAATCTTCTATTTTGAAGTATGACCACTCCCCTCGAAGCGCTAGTGTAAGATGAATAGGCTATCAGTTTAAAATGTCTGTTTTGGCAACAGGTTACATATGTGGCCTTAAGATGAGATTCTTGAATAAGGGCAATATTGGCTCTTTTACGATGTAAGTAGTCTAAGCATTTAGCCCTCTTTAATGGAGAGTTCAATCCATTAACGTTCCACGATATCACGTTAAAATCATTCATATCGGTTCGAGACAAAAGCTAATATGTACTTTAAGACAAATAACCCCCAGGTAGCCATACCCATAGATCAAAATGTCACCCAAGAAAAATGTCTGATTAACCATGTGAACGAAACGAGCTTGTTGTTGTTGACCCTATAATAATCAAACAAACTGTGTGAACATAAAGCAAATTATCAATGGCAGCCCTGATAGAGCAAGAACATACTCTCTTACCTGCCTGGAAAACAAAAAGTTCGAGGCCATACGCTCGGACTGCTTGGCAATCAATGTCCCGCTTGCTCAAATGTCCATGTCAGTGAAAGAGGATTGTAACCCTACTTGCGAAGAATATAGGGGGGCACAAGGATAATGTGGCTGAGATTAGTCAACATCGATTGGCTGCGTCCGGGAAACCTCCGATCCGATCGGGGTGACCGCATCCAGGGATGAGATGAACTTCTCCAGGTCCGCGGGAGCTTTGAAGAGGATCTGCTCATGGCCATTCCTCACTTTAACCACCGCCAGGTATAATAGGAACGATTCAATGCCAAGTTGTTGTAGGCGTTTCCTTCTTTCAGCCATAACTTTCCTTTTTTGAGAGGTGCCCTTACTGAAATCAGGAAAAAAACACAGCTTTGCTCCTTCATGCTTTAGGGATGGAGAATTTCTGGCTTCCTTCATGATTGCCTGCCTGTCGTTGTATCGGAGAAGCTTGAAAATCAAAGTGCGTGCTTTGTTCCTGGTGGGATCTTCGTTCGCGTACAGACGATGTGCGCGTTCGATCTCGATCATCTTTCCTTGTAAGGACGGTAACCAATTAGGGATCTGGGTCTGCAAAAATTTAATTACGTTACCGCCTTCAGTGCCTTCAGGTAAGCCCACCAGCCTTAAATTATTTTGCCTGGCCTTGTCTTCATAAAGCCATAACTTCTCTTGCAACTCGTCTAAGCGTGACACGGTCGCGATGGAATCTTTTTTAATGTCACGCACTGCTGTTTGCATATAATCCATTCTGTCCCCAATCATTTTCACCTCCTTCTCCAGGGAGTTAAGACGTGTAGAAATCAGTGAGATTTCCTCTCGAACAATCGCCGACATACTTAGTTTAATGTCGCTCAGTTGTTTCTCGAGCATCCCGGCAATGGCGTCATGAAGGCGATCGTCGTCTTTAGGTCGTTTTTTTGGACAGAGACTGTGGTAAATCTCGTTTAGATGCCATCCTTGATGTTGTGAAGTCGAAATAAAAACTTAAAAACTCAGCCTAAAAGTTCGTAGATAGTGTTTTATAAGGAAACAGACATCTGAAGCGAAGCGCCGCACCTCTAAGCAGCCATCACCGTCCGCTGCGCATGTGCATTCTTGCAATGGATTTCTGATGCAGTGTTCATTACATTTTGAAATGCAACCTCATCAATTCCCTACGGACAGAAGCAAAATTGCTTTTATCATAACTTTACTTACTGGACTAGCACTACAATGGGCTGAAGCACTATTGTCTGGGTAGAGTCCCCACTTATCATCATTGGAGAGTTTCAAACGACATTTTAGTAAAGTTTTTGGACATGACTTATCACCAGTCTTGGTCCAGGAGGAGTTGTTACAGCTGAAACAAGGCAGAACCACAATTCATGAGTATATGTATATTTAATATATATAAGTATATTTGTACCTTTATGGCCATGAGCGGTTGGAATAATGCTGCACTCCTCACCATGTTTCGGAGTGGGCTACATGCTGATATTAGAGATCAAATGTCCATCTATGAAGTTACTGTGGAATTGGAAGCCTTCTTAAAAAAAGTAACTACTGTATCACGACACCTGTATCACACGCACTCACCACAGAAGTGACGTCTAGTCTCACTGATAATATGGTAGTAGAACCCATGCAAACTGACACATATCGTCTTTCTGAACATGAGAGGAGGTGATGACAGGATGAACGATGCTGTTACTATTGCGGAGCATCTAATCATTTTCAACGAGACTGTCCCATTCGACCTTCTCCTAGAATGGTGAGTGTTGGTTTATTCAAATGTTCTATAGACTCAATTCCATTAATACCAGTTAAATTAGTGTATAATAATCATGACTACTATGTGCAAGCCCTTGTAGACTCTGGATCTGCAGGAAATTTTAGTGCCTGCTGCCTTAGAGGAATTACAATCTGCACAAGTTTACAGCAAATTAGATCTGAGAAGCGCACTGGTTCAGGAAAAGTGAACAAGTGTGGGATTCCACTCGCGTTCACCTACAGCGTGCCATTCGACATCACAAGGCAGGGGCGGATGCCCGTCGATCCGAGGCACCTCAATACCAACCAGTACAGAAAGTATGGTTGTCCACCAGAGACATTAAGCTTTGTTTACCTTGTAAAAATTTAAGTCCACGTTGCATTGGCCCATTTCTCATTACACGCTAAATTAATAACGTTACTTATGAATTGCAACTACCATCAAATTATCGTATCCATCCCACCTTTCATGTTTCGTTATTGAAACCTGTTGTGAACTTTCTTCTCAGAAAAAACAGGAGAAAAACTTTGGATGTTGGAAGCAAAATTCTCTTTTATTGAGAGCTCTGTCCGCACGCTGCAGCCGTCAAAGTAAATCTAATTGTCAGACTTGTCTGTTGTAGTCTGTTTCCAAAGTAGTCTAACAAAGGCAGTGATACATTGTAATTCATATAGGTTCGAAGGGGAGGAGTTACATAGAGGTGGAGACAGTTGAG
>JAUMHR010039707.1:0-12321 GCA_032361145.1 Enteromius fasciolatus
GTGTATTCTGCTGTAGAGCTGGAAGTCGAGCTCAGAAGGAACAGGAATCGCCTGCATGTCCAAATAAGGACAGAAACGTCCATGTGCTTCTGCCCTGCCTGCTTTTGTTCTTCCAGAAGGGGTTTCCCCGCCTCTATAAATGCTTTTTGTCAAATAAGTCAGCACTATTAGCACAGTAAAACACTGTGACCCCATCAAACCAACGAAAGCAGATGGTTTCCATCATACGTAAGGAATCACTGGGCCACTTTGGGGAGAAAAGTTGTGTTAAACTATAAGTATGAGTAACTCTATGCATGATGCAGACCTACAGGACATAAACAGAAAAGATGTTTCGACCCCTTCGTGACCTCACCTCATAAAGTTGAGAGGAAGTCGACTGCACCCTCAGGTCACAGAGAGACTGGAGCCGGTGTTTTAGATTAGTGCGGTTCGCTCTCAGGTGACTCACGCTGTACTTAACATTGGATGAGCCACTTGTCCCAGAATAGCTCAGGATTATAAAAATAATCACATGAAGATAAATAAACCCGCAGCCCACAGCTCAGTGCTGAGAAAAGCTCGCTATCCTGCCAATTACAGAGAACAGGTTTTCATGGATTACCTCAGCCATGTGCAGGATCCATCAGCTCTACCAGCTTTCCAGATGCTGTCAGCCTCCGCTCACTTATGACCAGGTTTTTAAAGGGACAGTTCATCCAAAAATGAATCTGGCAATATTCACCCTCATGTCATTTCAAACCTGTTTCTATAAAACACAAAAAAGGAGAACATTTATGCATTTGACAGGCATTTTATTTCTTGATTTTATTTATATTCTTAAAAAAATATTATATTATTATAAATATATAAAAAAAAAATCCCCCCTTCCACGTCAAATGTAAATACAATTCTGGTTCTCTGTCCAGTTACAATGAATGGAGACTCATGCTTTCTAGCTTGATATATTATATTACATTTATACATTATTATATAAAAATATGTGTAATATAATAATGTGTAAATATACAACACTGTTGTATTTGTTGGTTGATATTTTGTGTCCAGTTACAAGGAACACTCACAGTATAAATAAACACTTAATTATTTTATTATTCTACATTTATATTTCATATACAGCTTAAATTATATACAATGTATACATTTAATATTATAAATTAGTTGTTTATATTGTTTATTATATTATATTAATTCGTATTATATTATATTATTAAAGCAATATTATATTAAAAACTATTCATTTTCTTTATTTAATAACTTAATTAAATAACTCAATTTTTTTTTAGCCTTAATTTTCTTATTGCTACGCCTTTATTTATTTGTTTTGCTTTTATTCTCACACTTTTAATTTTTTTCTCAAAATATTATGGCTTTATTCTTGTAGTGTTAGATTTTTTTTACTGTGCCACTAAAACACCATTGTATATTTGTTGATTGATATTTTCTGTCCAGGTAATATGTTGATATATTACATTTAAATTTAATAGAAAAGTAAAACATCTGAAATGATATGCAATATATACATCATTGTATTATATTTTCATGGTCCACAGTATAAAGTCATATAAGTTTGGAATAACTTGAGTAAATTAATTTTAATTCATTTTGGGGTGAACTAAGTCCTTCCAGCTCAATCATTCTGTGACTATGAGTTGCTGACAAAGTGTTTTCTGAATGTTCCTGACACACTTTACACCATGTATCTCTTGAGATCAACTCGTATGACTCATTGAGAGTGAATCATGTAGAAAAATGAGACATATCAGAGAGGAGCTCAGAGGAAATGCTGGAGACACAAAGAATCCATCATATTTTCCCCCTTCTGCTCCCTGGATTGCTTTAGCCTAACTGCAGAGCCCCAAATTATTTCAGGAGCAATTAAAAGCAAGCTCATTTTGAGCGAGAAGACATTAAAACTATCAGGAATAATGCAGTCTGATGTCTAGCAGAGACTTTTCACTTTCTGTCTCAGCAGCCGACTGAATCCAGCAGCGCTGATGACTTTGAGAGAGGAGGACGCGTGTCAGGACGTCTGGAGCCTGGAGTTTCATCCGCACATTACTTCTGCAGATTGCCAAGCTTTATGTGCTTCACGCGGGTCCCCTGGCTACTCTTGCGATAAATGCATCAGTGGCAGGCTGGCAGCACAGGGTACGAGCCTTAAAGTTAATGCAGATCACTGGGGAGATAAAGCAAAGCACAGCCTCTTTAGTAAACAACACATATCACAACAGAAAGACTGTATTCCCTGAGAACATTACGCTGTAATAGAATTAGTGCAATTAAGGTTGGAAAAACATTGTCAAGTGGTGGCAGAAATGAACTTTTTATTCTTCAGGGTGTAATATATGTTCCTTAGAACTGATATTACAAGTTTTGTTTTGTTTTTTTACCTTTTTTCCTCACTTTTCTAACTCTTCTAACAATATAAAAACACTGTATACCATCCATACAAATCAATACAAATTCAGTAAAATTATTAAAAATTGTTATGAAGGCAAATATATATATGTGTGTGTGTACTGTCTATATTTCATATACATTTATAAATATAAACACATGCATATATATATACATTTAAGAAAAATATTTTATGTTTATAGATGAAGCATATCGACAATAAATAATTATTAACAATGATTTAATTATAGTATTTTATATCTATTCTATATTTATTTTCAAAACTTAACATAATATAATTATTATTCAAATTAATCATTATATTTTAATAATTAATTACACACACACACAGACATGCACATTTTGATTATATATTATATATGTGTGTATTTTAGTGTGTATAATAAATATGAACAGTACACACACATCTATTATTAAAACAACAACTTTTATTTTGATCGTTTGACAGCACTAATTATATTATATTTCTGCATACTGTGTCAGTTCCTTTTTCAACAACATTAGTAAACGCAGAAATCTACTTCTATTTCGTTTTTTCTTCCTTCCCATTTTTGCCCCTCACACTTGGTCATTTCTGACCCTATTCTCAAGGGAATCTACCAAATAATACCAGCCTGGGTAAATTCACATATTATGAAATTTCCTGATATGTCCAAAAAAGTCTGTGGTGAGGTTACACAGTAACCTTTCAGTAAACTGAGTGACTATTCTCATCTGAATATGCATCTCTTATCTGCATTTGCATACATTCGTAAATGTGTTTTTGGCCTAAAAAGCACTAAAATAGTAAAAGCCATTATTTGAATGCACTGAGAAAACTCCGCTGTTGTTCTGTTTGATGTTGTCCTCATTAACTCTGTGGATTAGAGATGTCATTTAAGGTTAAGCCAAAGGTTAGGCTTGTCTAATATGCCACGGCTTTAATCTTGACATGCTTTAGAGAGAAGAGCCCTGTAAAACTGCTCTACCACAGCTTTCCTGGACTCTGTAATTGAGCGTGACAGGGAAGCAGTGCTGTGTACCGTCCAGCCTCAAAGACTTACTCTGAGACATCTGATAAGTCAGGTAGACACTCCACAGAAGCCAGCGAGGTGAGGTTTCACAGGAGTGAGAATTTTTAACATACTGCTCCTTCGTCAAGTTGTCTTACCTTGTTTAGTTTGGATGTATTTCAGCGGTGAGGCCTCGGTGCAGGAATGACAACTTATTATCTGTTTTGTGAAGAGGTCAATGTTTGGGTGGTTAGCATGAGCTCCTGCTGCCAGATGCTGCATCTACAGCACTTTTGTGGCCTAAATGCATCTTTTTCCATTAAATGGTGAAAAAAATTACTTTTTAAGCAAATAATTATATAATAGTCTACCGTAAGTTATGCCAGACCTTTTTGTCTCGCTGTAGTCTTTGATTTTAAAGCTCTGGATATTTACTAGTCAATCCAACATGAAATTGCAAATTATATGTAATATAATAATGTAGGAGGGTTAAGCAGGTGTCAAGTATTATTTTTATTATTATTATTTTGAACTAAATCAGATTAGTTGTCGTTTATATTCATTTCAGGTTCTTTTTTACATATGTTTTTATGTATGTTTGCTTTCGAGGGTGCAACATTTGAACTAAAATGGTAACATTTTATAATTTAACAATTTTTTATAAAACATTTATTTTATTTTCATTAGAGTCATTTACATAAATTCAGTAATTCATTTTTTTCTGAAGAACAAATTAATACAAATTTATTATAATTTAATGAACGAATTAATTAAAATAGTATAATTATTATAGATTATATTATTTCATAATTATGTTTATTTAATATATTTTGTCAGCAACATTGCTGAAAATTAAATAACAATTAATAATGGGTTCTGTTCAATTTTATTCTATTAGTGCATTGTTGAAATATTATATTACTGTATATTTAGTGCTGTCAAACAATTAATAAAAGTTTTGGTTTACATAATATGTGCACACTGGGTATATAATATAAATACAAACACATGCATGCACGTATATTAAATATGTTTATATATATGTATTATTAAATATGCTATATATATAATGTATTTTTAAATGTATATACATGTTAATATTTTCAGAATATATGCTGTATGTGTGTGTATTATATTTACAACACACACATATATTATGTAAACAAAAACTTTTATTTTGGATGCGATTAATTGTTTGACAGCACTAACTATATTATATTAATGTATTTTAAAATTTTTATGTCCATGAATGAATTTACTTTTCAGTATTTGCACTGGACCGTCATGAGTTGTCACATGACATTTATGGCTGATGTGACTGGTTAAGAATTCTGTGTCCAGAATTGAGTGCCTATGAGCAAAGAAGGCCGTAAACCGGTCTGCACTAGCTGGACAACATCCACTGAGATGTACAGGTACGCGAACGGATGTTCTTCAGGTGTTACAGACTTGAAGCTCTGAACTTTACTTTATGAAGAAGAAGCTTCCCATGGAGTTGGAGAAAGCTTACCACTTGCTAATGCACACTAGCTAGCTGACTACATTCTGCGGGTAATTAACAAGAAAACGCTCTCTAGCATCGGAATCCATTTCCGAAGTCGAAGCGTGCTGTTTCTCCCTCTTCTACATGTCTGGAGCCAACCGAGTCCTGCAAATGACTGATGGAACAGCTCCGCACATTACGGTATAAATAACTGCACTGGTACATTAATTACCACCTCCGACTGGATCTCGCCCTGATCACACTCCCATCTAATGGCAAAGCCTGTCAAAGCGTCAGTGGGAACCTTGACACCTTCCTGTGAGAATAAAGTGATGAGAACAGCGAGCTATCCGCTATCAGAGGCTTGGCAAAGACGTGCCAAAGTGCTCGGAAAAAAACGAAGCGAAGAGATGAGATGAGGTGCAAACCTTGGCACCTTTCTGGGCGTGTGTGGGTGGGTGGTGGGTGGAAGATGAGGGGCTAGACATGTTGTCATGAATCTGTCATCATATCACTTGTCCTCCATCCATGTTCCCCCCTTCCGATCAGTCCTGCTGCACATTGACACCTGTCTCAGAAATCATCTCAGAACATCTGTCATCTGATTAGCACTTAACTTGCCAGTCAAATACTTTTTCTGTTGATTCTTTATGAATATAGAGTTACTACTTGCTCTTGTAAACCTGTAGCAAGTATTTGAACCATAACCATATACCTCACTGATTATCAAGACGCTGGTTTGTAGTGCTAACAATATTACCATTTACTGCACTTTGGTCTTCTTCTCGTTATTTCCCAACAGTGGCTATGAACCGGCTAAAATATATTAGTCATAGCAATTGAGTTGCAACAGTCTGATTTGTGCAGAATCAGTATTTAAAATGTTGCAAGTGTTGATACGAGACCTCTGCACTAGATCCCTTCAGCTTAATCTTGTGAGCGTACATCCTCCCTAATGCTGTGTGTGCGTAAACATGCATTTTTTACTTAAACTAGTCTTTTGCAAAGTCTTGTATGTTGTTTCTGAAGCGGTCCTAATAGGCCTTCCCATTAGCCCTGCATTCTTCACCAAACAGGAAGTGCCAAGGAGACGAGGTTCACGAAAGCTCACTGACCCTGATGGTCCACAGCCCATATCCTTCCACTCTCACTTAAACATGTGGTCACTCCCTTTACATACGGCTGCTGTTTGGAGACAGTCCTTTTTCAAGATTTTCAAGATTTCTCAGACTGCTTTGTCTCTTTCTCTTTATACAGCCTACTTAGATTTGTACTCAAATAAGGATTTTTGACTTAAATTGAAATGAGATAAGAATGTTTCATTCAAGGATGGAATATTATTTGAAAAAATACACAAAACATTTAAATATTTTGACAATGACAATGATGTTTGACAATGATTAATTATGATTAATCCAAAATAAATGTTTTTGTGAACATAAAAAATGTGTGTGTGTTATGTATATATAAAGACACACATATAGTATGTAGAAAATATTATTCACATGTATATATTTATTTATTTTATATGTAAATATATTAAATATATAAACATTTTTCTTAAATATATACGTGTGTGTATTTATATACATAATAAACACACACACACACACACACACACACGTATTATGTACACAATATATACAGTAAATATATATATATATATATTGGATAGGATTAATTGTGATTAATAGTTGCCCAGCGCTCTTTTTTTTTTTTTGTATTACGACACCAAAAATATAATTGAAATATGCATATAGAAAATCAATTAATTAAAAAATACACATAAAATATTATTGCATTTTATAACAAATTAAATTATGCAAAAATGTAAACTAATTTATAATATTAAAAAGTGAAAAAGTTTACGTTTATGGACCATGCTGGAAGAATGAATTCAATGTAACAGCATGGATCATTGTTTTGTTATTAAATTCAGATTTCTTTTGCTTTATTCATGCAAATTCAGTCAAGAGGAACCATTTGCAGAGTATAATTATAAAAATCACAACATGATTATTGATTTCTTTGTATGACGGCAGGCAGAAGCGGGGAATTTAATGCTGCTGTTCCTCAGATGTAAAAACATTATTTGATTTCAGTATGTTTGTACAGATCGCAGCCTCTGAGGTATTGAATATTTCAACAGCCACATAAATAATGCTCCGGTGGCCCTGTTTCCACAGGCGTTTTACACACAATAGCATGAACAGAAGGGAAAACATACTCAGTGGGATTCGGGTAACACCCCTTAGAGAGGCTTTTATGAAGAGTACAAAAAAAAGTAGGCTTTTAATAAAAATACAAATACAAATGGAGTAATGTGTCCATGGGACATAAGAGAATCATGCTGGGGGAAGTGAAGGTTACATTCACTCACCCTTATGATGTACCAAACCCAGATGATTATCCTTCTTCTGTGGGACACAAAAGGAGACTTTAGAGCAAATGAACAAGCTGCTCTTTCCTAAACAACAAAGGAAGATTTGGATTATTTCTTTATTTAAAATAAATTCTGAATATGGTAATATAAATAATATTTATATACCGTGATAGATTGATAGACAGACAGAGAGAGAGATATGCCTTGTCTTGATCACTTCAAAGGCCATCTTTTCTTCGGATACTTTCTTTAGGAAAGGAGTTGTGGGGGTTTCGTAGAGTAAGGGTGGGTTTGGTGAGAATTTAAGCTGTAAGTGGGTGGAAACTGGCAGGAAGTGAGTGTCCCATCTTTCTTGGACCATTACATAAATGTCTACAAATTCTCTCAGTTAAGAAAAAGTCACAGTAAAGACTTTCTATAAACTTATTAAAAAAAACAACGAGCGGCTCAAAACGACTTAATCTTCCAAGTCATGTTTAGATTTGTTGTTGTTGTTTTTAGAGTCGTTCCCAGCATGTATGTTATGAATGTGCGATCTTATGCTGTCCAGAGTCATGAACATGCATATTTCCAGCCTTACTTCATATGGACAAATTCCCATCCGCGTTCACAGCAGGAGAAGGCACGTCTTCATCTGTGGGACAGCTCTCTCAGGAACGGCCTGCCCTGAGTCATGTTTATTTTAGCGTCTGATGCATCTTTTTGCAGTAATATGAGCCTGCTTATGTATACTCCGGTAAAATACACAGCTCCTTTTAGAAATCCTCAAACATCTAGCTCAATCTCTCAAGGGCGATCACTATTTGATCACTATTAAGATAGCACAGCCTACTCTGTGAATCCAAACATGCTAAATAACATTAAATGTACTATATGCTTTGCTCAAATTAAAGGTTAAGATCATAACTTCAGTTATTAGAAAATGTGTGGGTGTTTGTTACCATTCTTTAACACTCCGTGTGAAAACACAGTACCGTCAAATGTACAAATATTTAGTTATTTTTTAGCAGATGGTAAGAAAAAGGAGCTGTGTAAACTTTTGTTCATTGTTCTCATCTTCACAAGGCCATGGGGTTATTTTCCATCTATGGTTTTCATTTTATTTAAACCTATTTATTAAATTTGAAATAAAAATAATACAATTATTATTATTTAATAATAATGACTATTATAAAAACATTGTAAATGTTTAATTTATAAACTAATAATAAATGAATTAAAAAAAATTGAAATCTTTGCAATAGGGGAAGCAACGTGGGAAATAGGGAAGTATTATTATAACTGGGTAATAACTGAAAACCTCCCACAATTAATTTTATAAAATATAAATTTTATTTTGCACTTTATTGTTGACTAATTGATTTTAAATATTGGATTATGCTGAAAGGTCAAGGTTCTATTGCTTAAAAAAATATGAATGTGGCAGCATTTTGTGATATTGTTGTAAATGATCACTTCTACTCATCAGCATTTTTTTAAAATCACGTTTTACTTTAGCAGTTTCGGCAATAGTTATTTATATACAAAATAATTGGGCGTAGCAATTTACAAAACCACAAAACCTCCCATGCATTTCTGATGTGAGCTCTTAAGCCGAAGGGATGATGATTTATTAAAAACAAAGATGCTTGTTTTGTCTTGCTGACTTATTTTTTAACCCAAACTTAGCTTCTGGAGATATTTTAATACTATGTAAATGTGGCAAGTCATTTAATTAAGTCTAAAAACATCAGGAGTCTCAAATTAAAGTGTGGGAGGACAAGTTTTGTCCCAAACAAGAGATCTACTTCCTTCTAATGTGTGCACGGGCCAGATTTAGCATTGTCCCTGGGAACCGCTGGTGTGTCCTGCTCTACCGGTCTTAAGATGACTTCCACACACATTGTTTTTAGAAGACGTTCCCCAGCTGCGTTTTTGCACGGGACCAATTAGCACAGAAGTTCAAGTCATACACACAGACCTCTCGTCCTTCCGCCTACTCATCTTCGCGTTTGATGAATTACAAACGGTCTCCTTTATTTTAGCGTCAGCCTGACTGCGCTTCTTTTGTATTTCTCTTACTCATCGATCTCTTACCTGAGCGCACATTAATAAACCCGTGCCCTCACGTGCTCTCCTCACAAAATAAACACATTATTGCCGTCATTACGGAGCAGGCGGTACAGTCGCGCGGCCCTGACAGCGCCAGCCATCCTGCTTTTTGATCGCGGTGATAAATGAGCCGTTGCTTCTCATCCACACAGGGGTATTTCATTTAGATTACTCTTACTTTAGGGCCGCTGACAGTGGGAAACGCTGTGGGTACAGGTTAGCATTGTTTTGTAACGTCCCTGTGGTACATTTGTATAACAAACAGACAGGATAATAGAGCGTCGTTGTCAGGGCTGCTGCTTTTGGCTGCATTTTTCCTTTTTTATGATTATTATTCCCGGCCGAGGAAGGAATGAGGGGGTCAGACCCGAAGACCTCATTTCACACCTCGCGTTGAGGCAAGGTCAGTGCAAACTCAGTAGGGCTTTCGCCTTTTCTGCCGGTTTCATCCTGTTTCACTGCACCTGCAACAATACTTGCCATACACTTCCTATATTTAAGGGAGTCGCTGTTAATGACGCCGTCTCCTGAAGCGGTGGCTGTAGGCCTCATTTGAATGGAAGTAAATGTTAAGTGAATCAGTCCTGCTGAGGCTCCCTGTGGAGCCGGATTATGCCCCGTTTTGGGGCTGGAACTCCATCATGGGCTCAGATGGGGCTCCTTCTGCATGGAGATAAGCTTGCCTTCAAGCCATGCTGTCAACACAACATGAAATTGCAGTGTTTGCTGCCTCATTTAAGCTGCTCAAAGTTCTCTGCATAAAACTTAGACCTTCAAACTGAAAGACTGTCTGACGGTGGAGGGTCATAGGTCAACTCTGATCTTGAATAGCAGGAGAAAAACAGTGCTAACGAACTGTTGAAGGATAATTTGACCCATTAACTTAAACCAATGCATTATATTATTAGTTTTAATTTATTATAGATTTTTTTTTCATCTAAGAATATTGTAAAACTTTTGTATTGTATTATCTAAATGTTATTTAAATAATACTTTCATTAATTAAATGCGTCATTAATATCATTAATTTTATTCTTTTTTTAGGATAATTTGCATCTCAGAAAGGTTGATGTTGTTTATGTATCCGCAGTTTTGTTTGAGATTCAAGCTGTGGGCCCCGATCAGACGGTTCCCCTGCTGGGTGACCTCTGTGGGCACCAAAGGAGGAGGTGGGCATGGTTTGCATTTCCTCTATTTCAAACCTGGAGGCCTCCTAAACAGGGAGCAGACCCGTGTCTGCTGGATCATATGGCACGTGAAAGAGAAGTAATTAGGAGTGAAAAGACCCTTCTTTGAGTAAGGACATGCATGATATCCCATTACAGCTCTATGAATCCCCTGCTTGTGCAAAAGATTTGTGTGAAGTCCGACAGATGATAGTTACATGAACTTTGAGTTTTGACTTGACCGTGTGTTAAAGCCTCATTGTCCTCTCTTGCTGATTATGACTAAAGTATCTAAAATGATTTATGCTTAACGTATCTAAATTAACTTTTAGTATGACAAGTATGAGAAGCAAGTTCAAATCAGCTGTGAGGTCTGTCACCAGTTTTGTGTGTGTGTGTGTGTGTGTGCACCTAGTATTTATCATGTTATGGGGACCAATTGTCCCCACAAAGATAGGAATACCAGTAGTGCTGTAACACATCCTGAGTAACACTTGGAAAAAAAGAAATACATTTTTTAAATATTATTCATACTGTTAAAATCTATTTTTATATAAAATGGATTGACATTCCCAATAAAAATATATATTCCAAACAATTTAAGTTTGTACTGGTGTGTTACATTTGAAACATGATAACTAATATTAACTAACATTAATTTATTTGTGTTTTTTGCAAAGATAAAGAACAAAATATAATTGCCGTTATTAATAAGGTTATAGTCAGATGTATTTAACAAAAAAAAAAAAATCTAGCTAGTAATGTTGTGTTACTTTCGTCCCTACTGATGGCGTCGAAAGTAACAATGCACAATTTACATTCAAAGCGAAATTACACTGAAGTCATTCTACAGTTGTACAAAATACCACCGGTTATGGATTGACCATACTTGTGAGTTACTGACAGCAGCAAAAATGTATCTCTGTCCAAAACATTATTTTTTAAAATGAAGTTTTTATGAAATTATATATATATATATGTGTGTGTGTGTGTGTTTGTTTCAATTTATATTCATTTTTATTATAGATTTATATAAACTATTACACTACTGTGTATTTGCATGTATGGCAAATCAAATGTTAAAATATAAATTTTCTAAAACAATATTAAAATATAATAAAATACTTTAAATAAATACTTAAATACTTTAAATAAATTTAAACATGCATGCATTGTATCACAATTTTTCTGTCTATCAAAACATTTAAAATAAATTGAAAAAATACAACCCACATGTACACACACACACACACACACACACATAATAAATAGTATTGTAAATATAATTTTCTAAAAACATGCAAAGACAAAAATTGTAGCTTTCCTTTTACTGGGTGCTTAAACCACCAACTGGATACATCAACAATAGCCTGAATAAATGTGTTAGTGAAGCAGTTAGCACTGTTACGCTAAACGTTACATCACCTAATTAATATTCATAAGCCAAACTACTTTCTCAGCCTCTGTTTGCCACAACTTCCTAAAACTATTCCAGATATTTACAGTCTTCCATTAAAACAGCAGGGGCACGGCAGTGTAGTCGACCAAGCAGACGTACACTAGCCATCTCCTTCTTTCCCCTCACATACTACAGCATACCTCTCTGTCAATGCATACTTCAGACAGTGTGTTTGATGTTCGTGTAGTGGTGTGTAGCACCGGGCCCTCGGGCTAATGACCTCCAGCTGTCGGAACAGTGATGGCTCGCGGCTTTTCTGAGGGACACAGCGGTCGGCAGCACATTCCATATGTTCCTCCGTCGTTTCCCCCTCCTTCTTTTCTCCT
>JAUMHR010039718.1:0-12320 GCA_032361145.1 Enteromius fasciolatus
GTAGCTGTGACACCAAAACAAATTCCTTGTATGTGCAAACATACTTGGCAATAAAGCTCTTTCTGATTCTGATTCTGACATAGCACATTCGCACACCCTCTCATGTACCTTCGCACATCCTGTTCCATCTGGGGCCACCAGAACTGCTCTTTCAGGAGTGAGAGGATTTTGTTGGTCCCTGGATGTCCGGTGCCCAGTGATGTGTGAGTGGTGTGAATCAGAGGAATGCGTTCATCTTTAAGGACAAATCAGGAGGGACCCGGTGGAGGAGCAGGAGCAGGGTCAACTGCGGCTGGAGGGGTCACCCACTGAATGGGACTCACAAACATCAGGTAAAATAGTTTTTATGGTCTCAGATTCTTATGTGGAGGCATGGAGTCTGGAAAGAGCTTCTGCTCGCGCATTCTTGGATCCAGGTCGGTAGGAGATTGTGAACTTAAACCTTGTGAAGAAGAGAGACCATCTGGCTTGCCTAGGAGTGAGTGGCCGTGCCTCATGTAAATACTGTAAGTTTTTATGGTCAGTTAATACTTGAAATGGGTGAATTGACCCCTCCAGCCAATTCCTCCATTCCTCTAGGGCTAGCTGGTGACAGGTTCCCTGTTCCCGATGTCGTAGTTCATCTCTGCTGGGGTCAATTTCCTAGAGAAATATGCACATGGTTTTAGCTGTAGAGGATTCCCCTGCTGCTGAGAAAGCACGGCTCTGACTCCAATCGTGGAAGCATCAACCTCCACTACAACAGGTTTCTCAGGATCTGGGTGAACAAGTATGGGAGCAAAAGTGAAATCCTTAACTTATCGAAAGCCTGTGCGGCTTCATTATTCCATACTAGAACTTTGGGATTTCCTTTCAGAAGAGAGGTAGGGGGACTAACTAGGGTGCTAAAGTTCTCGAAGAACCCTAAGAACCTTTGCAACTCCTTCACAGAAGTAGGGATTGGCCAGTTGGTAATGGCCTCTACTTTGCTAAGATCCATACTAACCCCTGACTGGTCAATATTATCCCTAGGAATTGGGTCGCGGACTGGTGAAAGGAGCATTTCTCTGCTTTCAGAAATAATTGGTGTTCACAGAGCTTGGTGAGTACTGCACGGACATGATTGCGGTGTTCTTGGGGACTGGAAGAGTATATCAGAATGTCATCAAGTCTTGAAATATCGAGGGTGCGTTTACAAGCCCGTACATTATCGCCAAGTACTCGTAGTGGCCTGTGGATGTGATGAAGGCCGTCTTCCTCTCGTCACCTTGACGAATCCGAACCAGATTGTATGCACTTCAAAGATTCAACTTGGAGAATATTTTCGCTCCTCTAAGTTTCTCCTGTGCTACTGGAATAAGCAGTACCGGTATTTGAAGGGGAAGGTTATTTTGTTTAATGCCTGATAATTAAGTCCACCATCTTTTTTAGCCACAAAAAAGAAGCTGGAAGCAGCAGGGGAAGTCGAGGGCCGAATGTAACCATGTTGTAATGCCTCCTTGATAGAAGAACGTGAACAGAACGTGGAACCTGGAGAGGTATGATCCCCATTTTTTCACTTCTACTGAGCCCCAGGAGAGGATGAGTTCATGCCTCGCCAGTCACGGACGCCCTAAAACCACCTCCATGGTGGATCCCTCCAGAACCGAAAGCCAGATGTCCTCCTCATGGCACTGACCCACGCAAAGATGCATTGGCCCTGCACGACGCATCACATCCTTATAAGACAGCAGTTTTCCAGTGATGGATTGGAATTGATAGATTGATCTAGATTGCATAGGGGTAGACTTGATTCCAAGCCATTGGGCGAGGTGACCAGCGATGAAATTCCTTACCGACCCTGAATCAATAAGAGCTGCAACAGTGATGGAAACATCTTTGGCAGTAATAGTGACAGGGAATGTGAACGGCTGCATCTTTTCGTGCATGGATAAGATGGTATTCACCACAGGTCGTGGGGGTCGTTGATGGCATTCTTTTAGAAAGTGTCCTGATTGCCCACAGTACAGGCACAGCCCCATTGATATCTATCGTTGCAGTTCCTTTGGGGTCTGTCAAGGTGCATGGGTTCTGAGGACGGTTCTGGAAGGCTATGAAACTCTGGCGGGGGGGTGTTAAACATAACAGGAAGATGCTCAGAATAGGCCGTTACCTGAGCCGAATAACGAAAAGCCAGCTGCATGAATCATTTGTTGTCCAATTGCCCACAGTCATCATACGGTGCCAGCATCAAACAAAGATTGGGTTCCAATCCTTGGCGGAACTGTGGTAACTGTGATCTTGGTGAGGAAGTGAGGGTGGAGCCTGGTGTAGATGTAACAACACCACACATGGAAAATAGAGCTGACTTGCAGCATTTTTTATACTTTAATATCTTGTGTCTTGTTGTTTTTTGAACAATAAAAATTTGTGTGATGTAAAGTGTGTTGTAACGCAAGCATTACTGAACACATACCAAGTAAAATATTATTGAATCTTAATTAGTAATTAGTAACAGTCAAACAAGCCTGAAGAACAGGAAAAATATTCTGATACTTGGAACTGTTACAAACGGGGACGTGAGGCGTTGCGAGTTCAAGTGCAAAACAGTAATTGATTAAAGGCTCAGGGTCAGGATAGCAAAAGTAGATCGCCGATAAAAACTGGAAGTATAGATGCGCACTCATAACCTGTATATATACCAGTCTGTTTGTTTGTCTAGTCACGGTTCATTTACACTGTCAACCCTGTCCTTGCCATTCGTGTTCCTGTGATTTTGTATGTTTGGATTTATTCGCTATCGACCTCTGCTTCTCCACGGACCTTCGCCTTGCCTATTGATTTGGACTCTGTTTACATGGTAATCGACCCAATATATATATATATATATATATTTTATAAGGGTAATTATTTCTCTCACAGATTAAATATTTAACAAAAAATATAATTCTAAATATTTATTTTTTGTTTTTCATAGAAAAATATCTGCAATAAATCAAGACAGTTTTTTTCCATTTTGGTGTGAACTAAGGCCCATATTAAGCAGTCTTTTTTCTCTGATGAAATTGGGATGTTGAAAGCAAGCAGTAATGACACATATCAGCCTCCAAGTTTAATCATTCTGCTTGTTTCCTTTCGCCTCGTCTCTTATGCCTCTGTGTTTGAAGTTTCTTCACCACCCTCTTTTCTCTCTCTCTGGAGGATGATTGAAGCTGCAGAGGAGCTTGCAAGGTTCTTTTTATACTCAGAGGAAGCATGAAGAGAGCATTCTGCTAAGGCAGTTAATTGAACAGAGTTAGAAATATAAAATACTGCACGCAAAAATTTAATTTCTGTATTGCTGCACTGGTTTAAGATGGCAAAAGACACTTGTTACTCTTTTTAAACCATGGTGATTTAAGAAAGAGTGTTTTGTTCTCTGTGAAAACTGGCCACAGCAGTTCCATCAGGAGCAAACAAAAGCCTTAAAATACCCAGGAGATGTTTAAATGGTTAAGCAATGATAATGGTTTGTCCCAACTATGGGAAAGTAGCTCAAGTCTTCTGAAGACTCTGATTGCTTTATATGATCAAATGTCTGAAGTTTTGGTGACTAGACATTCAGCTGAAGGATAGAAATTTATTCTTTCTCTCTCTTTTTAAATGTCTTCATTTGTGTTCAGAAAGTCATGGTTGAGTAAATTTAAAGTTTGGGTGAATTAATGAAATGACATGTCAATATAGGTGTAGATAATGCTAAAAATTGATCATCCACACATTACCCCATACAACTGAGGGGCAGGGGAAGAGACATAATCCCCAATGTTGACGCTAAATGTCAAATGTCAGGACCTATACCACTCAAGCGCTGCCCCTTTAATGCCCACCTTTTTCTAACCTGGAAATTAAAATTTCATGATCCATTGTGTCAAAGGCAGCAGTTAAATCAATAAGCACAAGGATGACACAGTCCCCAGAATCAGTAGCTAAAAATATGTCATTAAAAACTTTCAACAAGGCCAGTTCTGTGCAAGGCCCTAAAGCCTTTTAAAGAACTTTTGACAGGAAGGGTAATTTAGAAATAGGCCTATAATTTGTGGGGTCTGCGGTATCCAGGTTTTTTTTTTTTAGCAAAGGTTGCACTTCTGCATATTTAAACTTTTCAGGTAACGCACCTGAGGACAGACTACTATTCACTAGGGCTAAAACAGATGCCCCTAAAGTGGAAAAAACAACTTAACAAATCGAGCAGGAAGAGCATCATACAGACACCCTGAGGGCTTTAAATGACCAACTGTGATGAATCAACAGACGGTGGACCCATTTGCAAGGCTGTTTATTCACAAGTCAGGCAGGCAGGTTCGCAAACACAGTAAACATATACAACAAAGAAAAGGCAAAGGCAAATACCAGGCAGAGGGTCGAGGTATCCAGCGAGAATCAATAGTCGAAAGGCAGCCCAAATAATCCACAGAAATAAGTCCAAATGAATGCAAGAAGAACACTCAGAAATGCTACCGTAGTAAACAAAACTTTGAGCTGAACCGAAGCATTTCCCGCCCTTATAAAGGGGAAATAACACGGGATTACCGAGCCGGAAGTACCCGAGGTGAGTGGGCGAAATCGGTCCAGGCGGAACTTAGTACTCAAGGTAAGGTTCCCGCTGATGACGGTCGGAGAGAGCCACAGAGAGCCACCTTGTAACACCAACATGTCAAGTGTCGCAGGCTAAAACTTATCAAATACCGCAGAGCAGTGGACAAAGTTCTTTTGTAACCACCTGGTAATGGTGCCAGCAGTCTCTAAGCATTTGAACATACAAATTGTCCTTTTTCCATTTACGCTCAGCCTTACGACACTCGCGTCTGGTAGCACAAGCCATGTAATTTTGCCATGGTTTAGATTTGGTTTTCGGTTGTCTGATTTTCAGTGGTGCCACATTACAGGAGTCTATTACAGTTTGGGAGGTGTTATGCAGCCAAGACTCAGGCATAACACAGAGTTAAAAACAGAAGTAAACTGAACAGCAGTGGAAGAGTTGATAATCCGGCAAGGTCTGGCAGAGGGGTGTGGTTCATTTGTATCATCTAGGTGTTCTGATTTCAAATGAAGATCATCTCTTTGTGCTGATGCACCATGTGATATGGATACGGACTGAGAAACAGAATAAGAAAGAGGCAGACTAATATTAGTGTAAATACCATTGTATATGAGTATATAACGAATACATTTTGTGTTAAGGGGAGTGTTCCCGATTCCGGTTGATCTAATTAATGCAGCCTAACACCCTTTATGGATTTGATTAATAGATGTGTATTACTGTGTTATGCATGAAAAAGAAGAAAACAGATGTGTCTTTAGTCTAGATTTAAACAGAGTGTGCCTGCCTCCCGAACAGTTTTGGGTCAATTGTTCCAGAGTTTGGGTGCTAAATAGGAAAAAGTGTAGAGGACTATAATTTGGTAAGAGCTTGCTCAAGTACTGAGGAGCTAAGCCATTCAGGGCTTTATAAGTAATTAACAAGATTTTAAAACATATACAGTGTTTGATAGGAAGCCAGTGGAGTGTTGACAGAACCGGGCTAATATGCTCATACTTCCTGGTTCTAGTAAGGACTCTAGCTGCTGCATTTTGAACCAGCTGTAGTCTGTTTATCAGTTGTGCAGAACAACCACCCAATAAAGCATTACAATAGTCTGGCCTCGAGGTCATAAATGCATGAATTTAAATTTCTGCATTTGAGGTTGAGATATGTTCTTGAGATGGAAAAACGCAGTTTTACAGGCACTAAAAACACACCTAGGTTCCTAACTGATGCAGAAGAATTTCGTCAAGTGTTAGATAGTGTTCTAGATTATTACATGTAAGAAGATACTTGTCATCCAGTTTTTTATATCAGCTATGCATTCCGTTAGTTTCTCATTTTGGTGTGTTTCACCAGGCTGAGAAGAAATATAGAGCTGAGTATCATCAGCAAAGTTAAAACCATGTCTCCTGATAATAATGTAAAGGACCATGGGATAAGTGCAAGTTTTCATGCTTCGATCATAAGTGCCTGATTCGGAAGTAGCATTGCTTCATGCATTTCAATATTAATTATATAGACTCCATGAATTATATTACTGATTCAAGAACAAGTTCAGATGCCTTACTTACCTGGTTGTAATTGGAGCAAGCTTGATCCTCCTAATTAAGATTGTAGATAGAGTGTCAATGGTCCATTTGAGAGATAGGTGTTGCCAGGCATTGAGAGCATACTCGTTAGGTCATCTGGTTAAGGGCTACATACTTGTGACTATGGCTTATGTGGGTTTTTGCCAACATTCTGATTAATTCATTGGGTAAGGGCTACATACTTGTTACTTAAGGCTTGAGATTTTTGCTGTTACTTTGTGTTACAAAAACATGGTTAGCCTTCTATGGTCACAAGTTCCATTGTTACCAGCATAGTTCAAAGAGTCTGTGTTTTTCCCGAAAGCATAGTTCAAATGAACATTCACAATCAACGGCACAAACATACGTGCTTAGAACTACAGCTTGAGACCTGTGGTAAAAAGCATAGTTTCTTGTTAGTGGCCTTTAATAAATATGCTTTTGGACACAAGAAGCAAACTAACATGCATTACTATCTTTATCTTACATTCTATCTAAATATAAAATGCATTTTAGTTATGTATTTTTGGACGTCAGGGAACCTCAGAGTTTGACGTAAGAGGGAACCCGCTATGATTCATGTAAATGAGATCAAATAAAGCAAAATGAGGGTGAACGGTGAACAAAAATAATAAATTAGTCAATATGTGTCATGTTCAATACAGCAGCATCTTGGAGTTCCCTGTCTGTCAGTCACTATGACGTTATGTCGTGACGACAGACTGGGGTCATTACTTGGGAGCCCTGATTCGCTCTAAGATAGAGAAAATGCCAATCAGAAATCTTCTGAATGGCTAGTGGAATTTGCATGCTGAACCACTCCTCCGCAGAGTGGTTCAGCATTCCACTCCCCCACACTCCTGCCGCCTTCGGGTGCTGCAACCCGAGCCGAGTCCGACTCGAATGGCCGAGAGGTCTCAGGTTGGTTCTCAGCCATGTCCGGCCCCGGTTCCTTTCTTCCCCAAGGTGCATGAGGAGCTGACGAAGTCGTGGATGGCTCCTTTCACAGCCAGAAGCCACTCGTCATCCTCCTCTGTCCTCACCACTCTTGACGAAGGAGCGGCCAAGGGTTACGAGAGCATTCTCCAGGCTGAGCGCGCAGCCGTGGTGCACTTGTGCCCGCAGAGCGCCGCCACCTGGAAGAATCGCCCTTGCCTCCCGCCTGGTCCCTGTAGAGCCTACAGTGCGGCTGGGCAGGCTGCCTCCATGCTCCACGCTATGGCTATCCTGCAGATCCACCAAGCCAAGGCGTTAAATGAGCTAGTCGAGGGTGAGTCCGACCGGGGGTTGTGAGGGCCAACCTCGGTCTGCTTTTTGCCAAGGGTGCCCCCGTACCCTGTCGGCAGCCCCGCTGAGTGCCGAGACAATGTCGAGGCCTCAGCATAGGGCCCCACGCAGGGGGGTAACACCGTCCCCGTCTCCAGCTGGTGCTAAGCCCTCCAAAAAGACGGCTAAGCGACCCGGAGACGGGCGGCCTAGAGAGGCGAAAGACTGTGTCTTGGGAAGCGGTGACCGCACCACTCCCTCCACCCGAGAAGGGCCAGGTGGAGAATCTTTGGCTTCCTTTTATTCGTGTTCCGCCACAGGCCTCAGGGTCAAAGGTCAAAGACAGAACAGTCTTGTCCCTCTCTGGGCCCAGGTGCACGTGGACTAATGGTAAGCAGTCAATGACTGCCTCACTGTCGCCCACAGCACCTCTTATTGCCAGTGGCCAGGAAGTCACGGTTCAAGGACGCACTGCTTCCCACCGGACTTTCGGCCAGTCCCTCCGGGAACACTTTGTAGAGTCAGTACGGGAAACATTCTGCTCAACCCAGCCGCCCTGCTCACCGCTGCACACCTTCTGGCTGACTGGTGACTTCAATGGTTCTATTAATGACAAGACTGGAGGCGTGGGCAGCGCTTTTCAGCCCATCAAAGTGGCTCTTCCGGACGATCCGGTTCAGCTATGTGATTCAGTTTGCCCCGCGTCCTCCGCGGTTCTGTGGTGGCAGCCCGAGACGCCTCTATGCTGCACGAGGAGATTGCTGTCCTCCTGGCAAAGGATGCAATAGAGCTGGTCCCTTCAGCCTTACTTCATTGTGCCGAAGAAGGGTGGTGGTCTCCGGCCCATTTTGGACCTGCGAGTTCTGAACCACGCCTTTCACAGGCTGCCATTCAGAATGTTGACGCAGAAATGCATTATCAAATGCGTTCAGCTCCAGGATTGGTTCTCAGCGGTCGGTTCTCCCTCGACACAGACTGTTCCTAGGGTTTGTGTTCAAGGGCCGAGCATGGCAGTACAGGGTCCTCCCCTTCGGGCTCTCCCTGTCACCACGAGTCTTTACGAAGGTTGTGGAGGGCGCCCTTGCCCCGTTAAGGGAAGTGGGCATCCAGATCCTCAATTACCTCGATGACTGGCTAATCATGGCCCATTCGCAAGAGCAGTTGTGAGATCACAGGGAGCTGGTGCTTCAACACCTCAGCCAGTTGGGGCTTCAGGTCAACTGGGAAAAGAGCAAACTGTGTCCAGTGCAGAGAATCTCTTTTCTCGGTGTGAAGTTAGACTCGGTGAGTATGACAGCGCACCTCACAGAGGAACGCACTCAGTCAGTGCTGGCCTGCCTGAGTTCCCTGGAAGGCTGGAGAGTGGTGCCAGTGAAGCAATTTCAGAGGCTCGTGGGGCATATGGCATCCACAGCCACTGTAACGCCGCTGGGATTACTCCATATAAGACCACTGCAGCACTGGATGAACTTCCGGGTCCCAAGATGGGCATGGCACCGCGGCACACTCCGAGTGGTTATTAGAGTGTCGTCGCACATTCAGTCCTTGGAAAAACCTTGTGTTCTTGCAGGCCGGAGTGCCTCTGGGCCAGGTGTCCTGGCACACTGTCACATGTACCAGCTCGCTCGCCATCTCCTTCTATGGAGCCAGCACCGGTTCAAATCCCTGCATGCTGTTCACATCTTGGGAGAGCTCAATCATGCTGCCGATGCACTTTCACAACAGCTTATCTACCTGGGAGAGTGGCATCTACATCCCAAGACAGTTCAGCTGTATAGCAGCCCATCACGATGCAGTGAATGGCCGGTCCATTGGAAAGCATGATCTCGTCGTGAGGCATCTCCAAGCATTTCGGTAAGCAAAGAGTGCCTTGTATTCAGGCCGGCCTGATCTCACGTGGTCCTGAGACCCCGGCCTGGATACGTGCCAAAAGTTCCCACCACACCCTTCAGGGACCAGGTGGTGAACCTGCAAGCACTGCCCTCGGAGGAGGCGGATCCAGCCTTGGCATTGGTGTGTCCCGTTAGAGCATTGCACTTGTATGTGGACCGCACCCAGAGCTTCAGAAGCTCTGAGCAGCTTTTTATCTGTTACAGAGGTCAGCAGAAAGGCTGTCTCCAAGCAGAGGTTGGCCCACTGGATAGTGGATGCCATTGTCTTGGCGTACCAGGCCCAAGACAAGCCGTGTCCCCTGGGTGTGTGCGCTCACTCCACTAGGGGTGTAGCGTCCTCCCATGCGTTGGCACACGGGGCCTCACTGGCAGATATTTGTCGAGCTGCGGGCTGGGTGACACCAAATACTTTTGCACGGTATTACAACCTCCCTCTTCTTCCCTGTTGCAAAACAGATAGATTAGACCGCTTGTTGTCCTGCTTGCTGCGCCATTCCCCCTAACAGGGGATGTGAGCGCCTTTACTCTCCCAGTCGTGTCTCCTCTTTTGCGGACCCTGGTCAAGCATCCTCCAAGCACCAACGGCAGTCAGACTGTGGCGGAGCAGTCTGACGCAAGGCCCAGTATCCAGGTGATTGCTTAGCCCGGAAGGTCAGCCCCTGTACTGGGATAGGTGGCCGCTCTTATGATTCCCCACGAGTAATCTCTTGCGAAGGTGACTCCACGAGAAAGTTTCCCAGACGGTAAACTCGTATCTTCCCTCGGCCCGTCTCTGTGCACTAGCCGCGGGAGCCTGTCCAGAACGATTTGCAGTGCTGTTGGTTGTGACAGGGCTCTTGGCTGTGGCGCTTTCCAAATGGACCCCTGTCTGTCGTCACGACATAACGTCATAGTGACTGACGGAGGGAACGGAGACATTATGTCCCCCTGCCACAGCCTCGAACCCATCGCTGGGGGCCCAGGGACCTGGCTCTCGGCTCCTCAGCAATATCTGATGAGTGGATGCACCTGCTGCCCTATTTATACCCGCTCTGCGGACGATTGTTTCAGCATGCAAATTCCACTAGCCATTCAGAAGATTTCTGATTGGCGTTATCTCAGAGCGAATAAGGGCTAAGTAATGACCCCAGTCTGTCGTCACGACATAACGTCTCTGTTCCCTCCATCAGGGAACGGGGGTTACAATACGTAACCGAGACAATTTCTAATCAGTTAAATAGCATAAGTTATTCCTCCACCACATGTGTATGATGTCATTAACAATGACCCTATGTTGTTGAACTAATGTGGTTCAAATGACGGAGATGTGACCGTGTTTGGGAAACAGTCATGTGTAGCTAGTTCGTTTAATAATATGGTCTACACATTATTAGACTCATAGCATTCATCATGCACTAATATCATACAGTATTGTTTTATGGTCTACTATATGGAGCTTAGAAACAGCATTGCGTCCAAAGAAAAAACGTTTCACTTGATTTTAAACATTTCAGTCAGGAATTATAGTTTGGGAAAAAGTTTATGCCACAATAACTTGCAAACGAATATGAAAAATATTACATTACATTACTTACTCATTATGATGATCACTCCGTGACTCGCTGGAGTCTGCATTCTTTTTGTCTGAGGTAATCCAAAAGTTATTTCTCTGAGCGTGTCTTCTTGAGGTATTAATTTATCACAGTGCGTCTTATTCTGAGGTGAATTGAACTGAAGCGTACAGTATCCGGGATGCCGCACGCTTCACGTGGATGATTATCATATCTATTGTGCTCGTGGCGCGGGGGCGTGGTCACATTAAGAGATAATGAAGGAGACGTGAAAGACTGGAGATCGTGCTGGTTTCATATGAACTACTTTATCACACAATATTTGTTTTCGATTAGACTGTCTTAGTGTAATAGTAGACATATCAAGCTTTCTACAGATATAACTCTCATGTCTCTTTGTGGAGTTTTTGATGAGTTTCAGTTTATTTTAGTGACTCATAACTGACCTGCATAACTGAACTGCACCTAGGAGCAACTAGTATATACCGTACGCCCTCATGCCCTACTACCAACATTTATCTTCTTGCTAGCTTTAAATTCAGGAACTTAACTAGCACTTCCTCAGTATGTTTAAAGGGGACATTGGAAAGGCCCTCCAGAAGTACTGCCAAGTCCCAGGTTGGTATCTTAAAGTGCTTTGCAGGTCTCAAAGTGCTAAGGAGGAAACAAGTAATGAGCAAGTCTCTTACAAATGACTGACCACCTAGAGGGACACAGTAAGTAGCTATGATTACCACATACACCTTGAGATTGGAAAGAAAAAAACCCAGCTGAGAAATGATCTTGCAAAATCTTTAGAACTGTTCCAACTGGGCAGTTTATTGGGTCTAGCATTTACTGTCCATGCCAGTAAGTGAAAATTTTCACATTAGGGCTTACTGTTTCCTCATGGCCGGAGCTATGGACTGGAGTATGGTCTTAACAACCAAAACTCAACTCAAAAATACCGGAAGCTAAGAACTGTGCCCCCTCAGGAGAACTCACCCACAGTTTCTATAACTGGGGCTATGGGTGAAGTATGGTGAGCCCCTGGCTGAGGAGAGGAGGTCACAAGATCTTGAGCCTCCACTGCAATGTACAGCATGTTAAAAGCTATCACATTGGATGCAGCAGCCAAATCTTGTTTGGCTCTAGGCGAAGGCGGTCGCCTCTTTTTCCTCTTCTTCCCTTATCTCTTCCTGCTGCTCCTCTTGTCTTGTGAGTTATATCTCTGAGACTCTCTTGCCTTGCTTTTCAAACAAAAAAGGAATTATGGATTTGATCATCTGGTCTCTAAACGCAACTGACACCATCTTCTCGACGAGAAGCCTGGGTTCGGGGGAACCCACTTGTCCTGCAGGGACATTTGCAGCTGGATACATGATGGACAGGTGGGAAAAGTGGCGCGTCGTGTGCCTGGCTGCACTGTCCCTGGAGGATGTTGAAGATATTTACCTATTCGGAACTTGATAACAGGGATTCTGCTGATTGGATTAGGTGGGGCCCTGGGATTTTGACGAATTTTAAAAGCGACCAGTCTAAC